>BQNB010108063.1:0-18631 GCA_026074375.1 Tanacetum coccineum | reverse complement strand
CTCTTTGCTTAGTCGAGATATTTCAATCACATCTCTTAATATTGATTTTCTTCCCGAGGAGTTTGGCGGTGAACTCGATCTTATTGATCCAATACTACCGGGAATTGATGAAGACAATTTTAATGAAGAAGAAGGAGTGATTGATATTGATATTCTTCAAATCGAGGACGAAATTCTTCGTGAGAAATTATTAAATGTCAATCATCTTATTGATAGTGACTTTATTATAGAAGAGGTTGATACATTTCTTGTTTCGGAAGACTCGATACCACCAGGTATTGAGAGTGATTTTGACTCGGAAGAGGATATTATTTTTCTTGACGACTTACTTAACGATGATCCTGTTCCCGAGTATTAGCGTTTTACCTTCGACATTGAGCACGATACGACCGTGATAAACAATTTTGATGAGCTTAATGAAGACGAATGTTTTGACCCAGGGGAAGGTGAGATTGTTTTTTCCCAAAATGTTGAAGAAGATGATTCCTTCATATTTGTCATTTGGACTTTTCTCCCATTTCTCACCTACCCTGAGGATTCTCCTTTACTTCTCTCCATCGGGAGTGAAGACACCATTTTTGAGCCCGGTATCTCCACTTAAAACCGGTGGCATCTCATCGGGATGAAATTTTCATGTGCTTTAATGTTTATCCAAACATTAATGAAAGCCTGATTGAGATTTTCTCTTCCATTTGCTTCCCCATGGACAACTTAATTCAGGGTCGAGTCAAGCTCGTGACTCGGTTAACAAAAACAAGCGTTTCTATCTTCTTATCTATTTTCTAACATTTGTTGTAAGGAGGCTCGCCTTTTCCTTTCTCGTGTTTTGTGGTTTGTGATGTTTGTTCAGGATTGCCCGGATTTTAAAGGCTCTCGTGCTCGGTGTTTTGTCCATCGTTCACTCGCTCTTCAATACTTAGCATGCTTATATTGGGAATCCGATATCCAAATTTTATCGACTAACGTTTATCTTTAGCATAATTAATAAACGGCTTTAGATTTGCGTACAGACCCCTTTATATCAAGATTATGCATTGAAATTAGTATGGGGGTCTCCATGCTCGGATTATGCATTCGACTTTTTGAGTTCTAGTATGGGGTTATAAGCCTTAGACTAGGAAACATTGAGGACAATGTTTAATTTTAGTACGGGATAGTATATCTTCGATATGATCTTACCTACCTTTGCCCGTTGTTCTCACGTACCCCGTTTTCTCACACAAAATTTAAATTTTTAAGCCTTAATATCTAGTTTATTGTTCATATATTATAAAAATTTGTAGAACAAAATTGAAAAAAACTTGACACGAATGTAGGTTTTCCGTTGGTGAGAATGAAAAGTAAATTTTGACCCGACCGGTTTTATATCTTAGCTTTTCTCCTTAACATAAATAGATTGATTTTGCTAATCTTTTATACAAGGAGTGTTAGGAATACGAAATTCTTAGAAAAGTCTCGGTCACTTCATAGATATCGGTAGATGGCTCGTATAACAATATTTGGAAACTTAGTGGGCTAACTAGTCCAAGGTCCATGGAAAGCCCATGTAACCAAGGCACATGTCCACCTTATGTAAGTATAAATACCCTCTCCACACATGGAGAAGGTGTTGGTTCCTAGTATTATTCCCCACATCTTCAATCAACCATCCCATTTTTCCCTTTTCCTTTCTCTCTCTACTTTCTCTCTCTAGTTCATCTTTTGTGTGAAATGAGTTTTCTTCAATTGGTATCAAGAGCCATGGTTCTATCTTGGTTCCTTTAGTGGTTTCGTTGTGGTATATTTTCGATTTGAGCTTATTATTTTTTCTTTCTTTCGTCAAATTTTTAAACGTTTTATATTTAAAAACGTTTTATCATTCGGATTTTTTTCTTATTCAGATAACTGTTCTCAGTTTTATATCAAACGTTTTTTTTTGGGCTCAGATCTTGTTGGGCTTCAAATTTTTTTGTCACAATTCCATTGTGATACTGTTAGTGGTTTTAAACAAATTCTATCCACCAAATCGTTGGTATTTTTTATATTTTTTTTATCTTTGTTGTGTTTCATTTTTTTTTCTTTTTCATTGTTTCTATAAAACGTGTTCCATTCTCTTCTAAAAACCATAGCTAGTTTAAAAGTTGTTTCGTTCTCATAGCTTCAACCGAACTAGTTTATTTGTTACGAAACCGAACGAGTGAACTTCTTGTACAAACCGAACGAGTGAAATTCTTGTACAAACCGAACGAGTTTCATTTCTTCTTCAACAGAACGAGTTCATCTCAACAAGCACCGAACTAGTTCAAGCTTTTACAACCGAACGAGTATCAAACCAAGTGGAACCGAACGAGTGTTTACCCATGAGGACCAAACGAGTATCTTGAGTTGGACCGAACGAGTCTTAAAAATCAAGGCAAGCGAACGAGTAAAAAATTCAAAGACCACCGATCGAGCTCTCAACCTTTGTCAACCGAACGAGTTAGAAACTTCTTGAACCGAACGAGTGGAACACGACTAGAACCGAACGAGTGACAATCTAAAGGACCGAACGATATTTTGTTGATGTGAACCGAACGAGTCTTTCTAGTTGAGCCGAACTAGTCAACTTGAAAGCACAATCGATCGAGTATTTCTCAAAGAGCCGAACGAGTGTAATTTCATAAGAGCCGATCGCAGTGCCCAATATTCAAAAGAACCAAACGAGTAGAAAAACAAAAAGGACCGAACGAGTGTCGTTAATCTACGGGTCTTACGACTTATACCATCGTGGTCGTGACATCGTTTCGATCAACGTGGTATATTTATTTTCTACCGACGATCACCATAGCATTCCGCGAGAAAGGAAACACAATAGTTATTATTTTCTAGTTTCATACGAAGAAGAAGAATTTTTTTTAATATATTTCAAATTTTTTATTTTTCATTTTTAACCTTTAGTAAATTCACACTTTTACTATTAGCCCTTTACCTTTCAAACATTTCAATTTTAACCTTAGTCAAATAATATCTTTACTATTAGTCCTTATCTTAAGAATTTTTTCAATTTGAACCTTTATTTTCACATTTTTTTAAAAGTCTCCTTATTTTTCAACTTTTTATTTTTTAGTTTTAATTAATTACATAGCTAGTCCTTATTTCAAGTTTTTTTTCTAACAATCGTTAACTAAACTCAAGTACGTTAACGTCACAACGAAAATTGTTTTTTTTTTCGACATCAATTCATTATTTTTCACGTTTCTTCTTATTTTGTAAAATCCGGGGGGGGGGGGGGGGGGGGGGGGGGGGGGGGGGGGGGGGGGGGGGGGGGGGGGGGGGGGGGGGAGTTTATACATTCTTTTTTCTCGGTTTTATCAAAACTTGTAAATCCCGTGAACTTAATTATTTTAATCCACCAACAAAAAATCACTTAATCTACTTAAGATTTTTAATTTCATTTCACACATCGAATTTAAATGGAATCTTTGAATTCTAATTCTCAAGAGAGAAAGTTGCAACTGTCGCAACTGCTCGTAAAACAAAGGCAATCCTATTGCATGTATTGGCTTGAACAGCTCGAGAACATCTTCGTGATCTCTATCTTGACAATTCGTCTCATGCTATTGATGCATTTAAACCGGCATTTCACACATTCTTCGGTGAGGAGCATGAGACTTTCAGGTTCAAGATGTTCTATAATCTGGATCAGTTAAGGCTGCAACTTGAAAGAGAGAATCTTCATGAGGTTAATGCAATGACTTTCTTGAAGCACTCCGAACACAGTTCAAGGAATTTTTTGCTTCAAAAGGGGTAAATTCATCGGATCATCTGAATCAATGTTGGCAACAAGATTTCGAAAAATACACGCTCTGCGAACCTGAAACTTACAGACGTGATTTACTCAGGAACCTGGATAGACTTGAATGGGCCATTTTTAGAGCTGTAATTGCATATGGTTAGTATTACGACATTGAATGAAGATGAGTTCATGCACTAAAGCAAAACCCGACAAATCGTTGAATAAAGCAATACCTCATGAACATGAGAATTGCTAAAAGTTTCAAGCTGGCAGTCAAAAGATGTTCAGATCAAGAGGGAAAATTGATATGGGGGGGGGGGGTGGGGAAAGGCAATGGGACTAATTTAGACAGCAGGATACAATAGTAGGTCAATGAATGATGCAGATACGAGGATGGCAGTCGATCAAACCCGTAAATGACCAAGTGCCATTAGTTGAGTCAAAAGATGTTCAGATGCAAGAGGGAAAAGTTGGATATGGAAAGTAGTTAAACTATGTTAGACGTCGCAGATATAAGCATAGGTCAAGGAAGGATCAGATACTGAGGATGCAGTCATCAGACCAGTAAACGACCAAGTGCCATTAGTTGAGTCAAAAGATGTTCAGATGCAAGAGGGAAAAGTTGATATGGAAAGTAGTGGGACTATGTTAGACGAGCAGGATACAAGCAGTATGTCAAGGAATGATGCAGATACTGAGGATGCAGTCATCAGACCCGTAAATGACCAAGTGCCATTAGTTGAGGTACAATTGACTGTTCAACATGATACTCTTGTTAATGAACAACAACATTCTGTGCAATCTGAACCCATTTATGACACACATCTGTTGGAAAAGGTTGATAGAAATACCATTCCTGATTCAACAAATATGTGTCATAGGGGAGGAGAGATTGAACAGAATGCTGAAAAATGTCAAGTTTCATGTCCTTTACTTGATCCATCATTTGATAACATGACAACTGAATTTTCAAACCAATCTCTCGAGTCTGAAAATATTTTTCTCAAAAAGACCGTTGCCCAACTTCAAAAAGACTTTTCAAGAATGGAAACACATTGTGTTAACATGGAACTTAAATATCAAAATCAAGCTTTAAAAGACGGGCAACATGGTCAAATTTTGAATGAAACAAGTAATAAAGCCAAGATTAACAAGGAAATTGAGGTACTTGAAAAGATCAATATCGAATTGGAACATAGTGTGGCTAAATTACTTGCAGATAATGAGAAGTTGCATAAGGAAAATGAGCATTTAAAACAGACTTACAAAGATCTTTACGATTCTATCAAAACGACACGAGTTCAGACAAAAGACCATAATGACTCACTGATTGCTCAAATAAATAGTAAGACTGTTGAAAATGCTGATTTAAAGGCTCAGATTCAGGAAAAGGTTTTTGCGAATGTAGCGTTGAAAAATGAATTAAGAAAGTTAAAAGGAAATAGCGTGGATACTAAGTTTGCAAAACCATCAATCTTGGGGAAACCGGTTTTACAACCACCCAGAAACCAATCAGTTGTTAGACAACCGAATGCGTTTAAATCTAAACGACCTAATTTTTCAAAACCACGGTTTGCCTCCCAAGTTGATGTGAATAACATTTTGTCAAAACCAGTCACTCAACATTATTTGCCTAAGGGAAGAGAATATGCTTTTGCAAAATCTAATCATAGGATTGCATCTAGCTCATCTAGGAATAGTTCTAAGAACATGCCAAGATTTAGTTCAAATGACATGGTTCATAATTACTATCTAGAGGAAGCTAAGAAAAAGACACAAGAAAGAGATAGAAAGTCAACAACTAGTGTAATGCCATCTGCTAAATCACAAAACACTACTAAGAGTTGCAAATCAAAACCTAGGAGCAATAATCAAACATCTAGGGTTTTGCCAACATCTAAGAGTAGTTGCCCAACGACAACTGTTATGCCAAAAGCAGATCACTCTAGGAATTCTAGTCCTTTCTCTGACTTCAAACACTTTGTGTGCTCAACTTGTCAAAAGTGTGTCTTTAATGCAAATCATGATGCATGTATAACAAAATTCCTGAAAGAAGTGAATTCTCGTGCTAAGATTCAACCCAATAAGACTAGAAACAGTAACAAACCCGTAGATCCAACGAGTCATACTCAGAAACCTGGTAGGAAGATCGTTACAGGACATAGTTTTTCTCCCAATAAGTCTTCCGCTGTGCATGAGAAAACAAACACTCCTAGATCTTACCTTAGGTGGATACCGACGGGTAGAATTTTTAACACTGCTGGTCTTAAGTGGGTTCCAACTGGAACGACATTCACATCTAGCACAACAAAGGTTGATTGTGAACTCCCAAATGGTTCAAATGATTGTATCACTAACCCTTATAAACACGATCAAACTCTCAATGTCAGTGCAGGTACTCTTAACTTAAGTGCAGGTACATTTTGCAATCCTGAAAAGGAAAGACTCAGAGTTTGTTTGCTGAAAAAGGTGATATATCAGAAACCAAGGGTTCCAGGAATTTATGTATGATGAACAAGGACAATGGCTGTTGATTACTTCAGATCAACACCCGTGCTTCATGATAATGGTGTCTGTAGACAACACTTCAGGCCCCGCTCCTCAAAGAAAAGAAGAGTGTACGCTTTAGTGCGCTTTTTCTTCAAAAGAAGAGAAATCTTCTTGTATCCTAAGTAATACTTAAAATTCATAAAAACACATAAAGATTTTTTTATTATTTTATAAAATGTTATAAAAAACAAAAGAGAAAATATCACAATCAAGAAAAACCAAAATTTCATTTTATAAAACCTTTAAAAAACAAAAATACAAATAAAAAATGAGAAAAATACAAAAAGAATTTTTCAATGGCAATGTCTTTGGCAAACGATAATATTTAACGTCCCTAGAAAATGTCTTTCAATATGACACTGGACATAAAATAAAGTTCGTAGCAAAAGTTCAAATGTTTTTCAACATGCCAATATGGCTTGCTATTATTTTCTAGATAGCAACCCGGCATCATCTAAAGCAAGTATTTCAAAAAGAAAACTTGAACTCTCAACGGGCATTTATTCTCGCATGTCTACTTTAGGACCATGCAAAAGGCTGAGATTACTTAGCATCACATCCCGTGCTTCCTATAAATCCATAATTGTACGTCTCAGTGCCGCTTATGTTGTAAAAAAAGAAAATCTTATTTTGTTGGTCAAAAGTTTATTTTATAATGAATCAATTGTTTTCAGTAAAACAAAAAGATTTTTCAAAGACAATTCGACTTCTCAAACAATGACAACAGCTCTTTAAATAGAAAACAGGTCATTATTTGAAGGGGAGAAATCGTCATCAAAATAATCCTTTAAAACAGTCTTTCAAAATAAGTCACGGAATTAACGGATAAAGTTGTTAATAATGACGGATCATAATTTAAAGGGGAGTTAATGGATTTTAACTACACAAGCTTTAGATGTCATTTGTTTAAATCTTTATGGACTTAGAGACTTAGTGAATTCAGGCTTTAAACTACAGACGATCAATATTGCCAACACCTCATAGGTTGTAAAAGACTTAGGACTGCTTGGAAATAGTTTCATAGTTTTAAATGCCTTGAAGTTGATTCTCACGAAATAGATTTAAGCTTATTAACTCTTCAAACACGATCTCAAATAGGTATGCGTATAAGGTTTTGCTGATTCCGACGTGTCGAAACCAGCAAGGGGGAAGGAATAGATGTATACTTGATAGTGTCCTTGGCCTTCTTTTGAGGTTAGCTTCTTTTGTCTTTTGAGGTTAGCTTCTTTTGATTTTAAGCAGTGTTGACTCTTTCAGGTGCACTATTTCAAACATCATGTAGAAGTAGACATCTCGTCATTAGCCAGTATGCATCATTTGAGTCCCCCAAGGGAAATGTGTTAGGAGTATAATATATAAAATGTGAGAAAAGTTCTTGCTGATTCAATTAATGCTTCCTCAAACGGTCAATCCCTAAGCTTATTCTTAAAAGAAGTAGAAATATTTGATAAAAGAGGTACACATAGGTATGATGATTCCTTTAAATAGTCAGTATCCTGCAGGAAGAAATGTCTACATTTAGGACTTAATTGTCTTAGGTGTTTCCATTTCGACTACTTAAGAAGGAATAATTATGATATCCGAGACTTAGTTGACTTTGGTGTTATAATTTATATCATGACTATCCTGAAGAGAGAAATGCGCTCATCCGGGACTTAATTGACTTTGGTGTTGCGGTAACAAATTCTTAAAAGGGTTAACTGTGTACTTCGGATATCTGGGATTTATACATTAAGACTGCTTGATGCGGCTTAAAAGAAAGTTCTGAATCTACTCAAGAAAGGATTGCTGGTTTAGGGGGAAGCTAAGACAACATCAACACCGACATCACCAACCTCACAAGCTCAAGGTACATATGTATCTGAATCGGTTCTATCCTCGAAGTTTGATGCAAAGACTTTCATAACTTGGAAAGAAAAGTTAATGCAACGCTGAGAGGCTTGGACAGAGAAAGATCAGAATTGAACAACCTCTCGAAAAGAAAAGGTAGCTAATGAGGAGTTTATGGAAAAGTTCGTTGTAGAAAATTGTTAGAAGAAGACCTACTGCTGGCGTCAAAAAACATATGATTCTATCAAGATGATGTCTCATCAATCAGAGTCAAACCTGCGTACATAATAATCATGTGCTTAGTATGTAGTATAGACTGTATGGTGTATAATAAAGAGTGTCACGAGTACAAATTTTCAAGAATTCTTAGTACATTCAAAATCTTTCTAATTATATGTACTAAGCACTGTCATAATAAAGCCCTCAAACGTTGATGGGGAGCATAATAATGTTTCCATTCGCTAGAATATATCATTTTTTCCCCGAAACGTTAATCAATTGATATCCAAAATACAAGGGATTACATTTTGTATAAGGGTAAAAATGTGATTAACCAGGACTTAGATGGTATCTTGACAAAGAGTGATCAAATAAAATGGACTCAATGCACTCCACGACCTAGCATTACTACGATTACGATGCACTTGTTAAGGGGAGCTTTTAGTGATGATGAAAAACACACAAAGTGTAAATCTTCTGATATTTATTCAAACACTTTGAATGAAATTTTCAATGTTTTTGGAAGGATCGTTATGAAAATACCCAAAAGACGACCATTTCTAAATTTTATGAAGTTATAAGGCGGTTAGGCTTAGGTATTCAGGATGCCCATGATCAGCCAGAACCGAAGGGATCTACCAGGGATATCCACTAGTTAGTGTAAGAAGTCCTTATGGTATAATAAAAGAAGGAGAGAAAGTGAGAAATAGGAAATAATGCCGACTGAGATGGGAGCTACACTGGAACAAACCCAACAGGTGAGTTAGTTAGGAAGTCTCGGTAAGCATTGAAGGGGTTGAGACTGAAAAAGAAATGTAAGAAAAGGGTGAAAATAAAGAAGCCCTCCATACACTTAGGCAGAAACTGGGTCAATACATATGCTGTCAGAAACACTCAGGTGTAGTCTGACATTGAAGACAGTCATGGACCCAGTGACGCTATGCACAAACCCCTCCCAGCCACTCAAAGTCAGAAAGACTTTGTTTCAAAACTCACGGAGATACACTCATTTCTATTGACTTTCTCACTCCGAGTTAGTTTAGATATAGAAAAGGTGGCACACAGCTCCAGCCTCCGATCATCTAAAATTAAAAGTTCACAATTGAGTCTAAGAGCCAAAATAGATCATCCATTAATCTCAATTAGGACACTTGTCATGAATTTAGCTTGTTACTCACACAATGGGAATAACAAGTAAATTATCATTAGAGTCCACTACGGCACAACAATCGGCTTGTGATTTTTGCCAGAACATCATGAGTGAAATCATCATAATTGAAAGATGGAAATCCAGCTTGAGCCAACTTCAAACAAGCTATGTAGTAACTTTGGCGATTCTTTATGAATCACACTTTGACAACAGGAGAAACGATGGTGTCGATTCCATAAGAATCAACTTGTTCAGGATAATGGATTGACGATTGAATGATGAATTTTTGAAAATGATTAACACTCTCGATGTGTCACAAAACCACTTTAGCAAGTGACACGTCGATTGACTTTTCAAATTGATTTTTCTATTCAATCGGTGAGATAGTAACTCACTGGTTCACTCTTATCGTGCTGTCTGCTTTGAGACGTTCCAGAATAATGATAACATGCTTAGTAAACGATGAATCTAATACTTTGTGTTAGAAAGAATTCAATACTACAGGCTGGAAATCCTGTCAAGAAGATTCTTCTTAAATTGAATCTATCTGATCACAGGTCGATCCTCACGGATTTGAAGGTTACTCCAACCAAACCTGGGCGAATGACAAAGCCATATTCGTCCCCCAGCTTTATTGCTAACTGTTTTTATGCAGGCTATTTAAAGATGGTGGTGGAGGTTCCTGATTCCAGCTGACTCACAAGATCCATAGCCACATGCTCATACCCGACCGACAAAACATAAAGACATCATGAAAGCTCAAGTACATGTTTCAAGACTTCCGCTACTCTGATACCGTACGTCTTTCTTGAAGTGATGAAGTATTAAAGTCAAAGAATTTCAAAGAAGTTTCCGTCACTCTGATACCGAACGTCTTTCTCGAAGTGACGAAGTGTTAAAGTTAAAGAATTTCAAGAAAGATGCAGCATTAAAGCTTTCCAAATCAACAAATCAAGAAAGGTATGAGCATGTCGGTCCAGAAGTCGCAAGTTCACAAGATGGCAAAGTTTCAAGATGGCGAAGAGATTATGCTTGGTCGATGATCTCAAGTTGCTCAAGATCACAATGTCAAATACAAGTTCAAGGAACAAGCTCAATCCAGAAATCAATGATCACTACAACATATTCACAAGAGAAAGTCAAGAGTACGAGCTAAAGACTAAAGACAAAGCATAGAATGCTAGGCTTAAAGTTTTATAAAATGGAGTGACCTCCCTTAGGGGGAGATTGTTTGAAACACAAAAAGTATCGGTCACTTCCAAGTTGTATTAAGTCTTAGCTCGTAGTATGTGTAACATTAGTTTAATAATCTAGTCCGGCCCAAGACCCATGGGAAGCCCATTAGAACCCATGGGCCGACCACATTAGGAGATATATATCCCCTCTCCAAGGCTAGGAGAGGGGTTGGTTGTTCCATTTGTAACATTTTCTCATAATACACTTCATCCATTTTCCATCCATTCTATCTCTAACATCACAACCCACATCTCACTCTTGTTCTTGGTTTGATCATAAGATCTTGGTGGCTTTGATCATAAGGATGATTGACGACAATCATGGCTAAGATCTTGGTGGCTTTGACACGTATCAATTGACCATTCTCAAAGTTTGACACATATCAGTTAACATTTTAAAAGTTAAAACAGTTTCCTTTTAAAATTTATCAATATATTAATATCTATCTATATGTAAAAGTTCATATATTAATTAATATTTCATTTAACATTTTAAGTGTGCAAAGTTATACTTTTATTTTATTTCTTTGTATACAATGAAATCAATATAAGCATGTAAAAATGCCGGGTATTATATCCTTAGACTGTCATTTACTTGCAAATCCTAACAAATGCAAAAACACTTTAATGTTTGGTTTCGCAGGTTATCCCTATGGACACTATTGGATTTGATGGGCTGTTTTTTGTCAGGCCAACTAAAACAGAGACGCCTGTCTTCGGGCACCCCATTTTCCTAACTTTTTGTCGACCTTTCACGTATGATCAGCTGTCCCTGTTAAGTGACGGCCTCTAGCAGTCAGCCTGTTTGACGCTCTTACTTAATAGGGACGCCTGTGCCCACGTGGACGTTCAACCGAGAGTTGTCGTAAAATACATGCAAATATTAATCGATGCATATGATCTTGCCAAGTTATATTAACAATGATTATCCAACATATGATAAATCCCTACGATGTGGCAGTGACGGTAACAACCATAAACATATTTCTGTTTTGATACGGTGCCTTTGTATTTGTATACATCTTTCATCATTCAAACGAACCTAATTAATATGTACCGGCAACGAATAGGGAAGGTCGTGCCACTTAATAGTCTCGTCATTTCCTCTTTCATTTACAGTCTTCTTTCAAGTAGGTTCGTCGAATAACTGAGAATGAACATATCAATTTTTTGTATCAAAACCGAATTGCGTTTATCACTGTTACCACCAATGCCACGTCAGAAAGTTTGAGAAAGAAATAAACCAGCATAAAATGAATTTATCATACGAAACTTGATGTGAATCATATCTCGAGATCTACTATTTGATTTCGTTCATTTGACATGCGATGTTGTATATATACTATATGTGAAACAAAACTAATTGCGCTTCCAAACAACGACATAGCCAAACGATTGCGACGGAAATAATTATGCACATTTCCGCATACCGACATCTTAAGAAAAAGAGCAATAAAGCGCTTAAAGCTTATCCGACAAGGCGTGTTTTCCACGTACATGATTAGGAACACTTGGCAAGCCAAATTGTTGAATATTTTCTTGATGATGATAATGTTCCTAGACACTCAAAGTCCTTGATCTAACACCACTGTTCATTTTCCATATTTACAAGCCGTCCTAAATTTATATACATCCCTTTATCTATATCTATCTACTCTCTCACTAACTCTAAACCCTAGTTATGGGGTCATCTATTTGTACTGGCATTATGACCACTTACTAGGACCACATGGGAGTAGTCAAGTTCTAGGGTAGATATCAAGAAATGTATATGAAGGTACTAATACCATACTGGGGTGTGGGGTGCATGACAACGAGATCATGCACATAGAACCCTAATAAGTGCTTTCTTTTCAATTTGCTTTATTAGCTACAGGCAGCATGCACCTTTCAGTGTACTATAGTGCACCAAGAACCAAATTCCATGCTCTCTTATTCTTCCAACTATGCTTATTAATTATTGCTAAATTCCTTTTTTTGTTAGACTATACAGTAGATCTTTAGTAGATTTTATCTTAGAAAACAAAACTTGTGAAGAAGGTAAATAATCTTCCGTAGAGATTGAAATTTGCGTCTTATGCAAAAGCATGAAATACGTACTTAAGCATCTAGGAAGAACTCGGTTAACATGTAATTAAATATATGGCTTCTATACTTAGAGGTGATATTGAAAGCCGATGCTTGATTAGTAGCTTTAATGAAATTCTTTTGGAATGAATATATATTGCATAGTTAGGTTAATTTATGTACGTGATCGATATTTTATAAACTCAAAGATGATCTTGATATACACCCAATGAATCACCATTTGGATTTGTAAATATATGGACGACAAACATTAAGTTAGGATCCTATCTAACTAATCTCTATTAGAACCCATTTTGCATCTACGTACACCAAATTAAAACAACCCAATCTTCGACAAGTTTACAATTCCACTGACCGAAACTTGTTTCGCTATAAAATTCCAACCAAAAACAGATTATCTACAAGGAAAAACCTAATACTAATAGCAACATCTTTCTATTTGGCACCTCTTTATCTAAGGGCCCACAGGGCTCCAAATTTTAAGGGAGGAAGAAATGATCGTCATAATAATGATGAAGCTGTGAGATCCACATTTTACAGACCATTTTGAGAACTGTGTGATTAATATTAGGGAGAATCAACAACTTAAATTGTTAGTACAAAAAATGTTATGAGTTAAAAGAATGAATCTAAAAGGTTATTGGGTTGGGCCAATAGACGTGGTCTTTTACTAAATCAAGTGATGATGATGATTTCCTGCACAAATAAAGATAAACCGTTAGCCTCATCGTGGGGACGGATCTGACGGTTAGACTCCGGCGTAAGAGTAAGTATTCATGATTTGTCAGAGAATGTAAGAGTATGTATGTGTATAGAATGTGGTCAGAAAATCATACTTTGTGGGGTGTCAGACTACCCATTTTTATAGGTGAGCCAAATATTAGGTTTTCCTAATATTTCGCTTATTTTTGTTAATGGGCCGAAGTGGGACCCTTATCGGATAAGGGTCCACAGTAATCGTGTTTTACGGATGTGGGTCCCCTTCTGCGGATGTTGCTTGGTCCGCGGAAGGCCTATCACGTCCGTCTTATTTCTCCCAGGCCGTGCCAGCACGGGACTGGGCTTAGCTTTGACCTATTGTGCTTTGCGATTGTCTTATTGGGCTTGGGCCCATGTATAATTTATGTAATCGCCCGGAGGGCTGTTACACGTATTATACGTCATCAAGTCCCCCCAGTCTAGTGTGTCTATTGCGTGCGATTGTTATTGCGTGCGGTAGATATCACTAGACTCAGGTTCTGGTACTCCTTGTATTTTTGCGTCCTCCGTGCTTATCTTTTCGCGACGTTCCGTTGCCCTTGTAAGGTGGGACGTGGGTGACATGGTCTCTTCGTGGCCTTTCACCTTCTGACTGATTTGACTGGTTAGTCCAACTGCTTAACTGTCATCACTATCTTTTACTTTTCATCTTGGTTGTTGACTCGGAGGTCATTGCCACGTGGAAGCATCTGGGGAGGACTTGTATTTACTATACCGAGGGTATAAATAGTCGGTGTGGTTTTCACGGTTTCCTTTTTCATCTTCTCTAACTGTAATCACCATTGTTCAAAATTTCTGGAAGCTCTCAATTCTGTACCTTTTGTGCCCCGTTTCGAAGAATTTTAAGCTTTCAGGTTAGGACCCAATCTTTGTTTACTTTATCATGGGTAATATTACAGATATAAAGTCGGTTCTTACTCTAAAAGCTCTAAAACATTTTGTGAAACGTATCATTTTCCTGATGAAGTTCATCTATAACTACCTAGCCCTAACCAAACAATTCATGAAATGCCTACAGGCAAGATAGGTATATACGCCAGATGCTTCGAGTATGCCAATTTTCGTTTACCACTTTCCACTTTCCTTGTTAACGTGCTCAGGCACTCACTACAAGAAAAAGTAAAACAGGTGACGAAGTTTTCCCGGGCGACATTTATCGCCCGGGAAAACCCACTAAACGAAAAAAGTATGTCCGACGTGGCACAAATTCTGATAGACTTTTTAGTCAAAGTTCGAAGAAGTTTTCCCGGTCGACATGTCGCCCGGGATAAGTTGGTATAAAATTTGAACAAAACATCAACGAAAATCTTGGCGGCAATTTTTCCCGCTCATCTTTCCAAGGCGACATGTCGCCCGGGAAATTTTAAAACACGTTAATTAACACTAATCACAACCCTTAAACATTCACGTGAATTATTTTTTTAATAAAATCTTTCCAGGATGACATGTCGCCCGGGAATGATGAGCGGAAAAAATTGCCGCCAAGATTTTCGTTGATGTTTTGGTCAAATTTTATACCAACTTTTCTCGGGCGACATGTCGCCCGGGAAAACTTCTTCGAACTTTGACTAAAAAGTCTATCAGAATTTGTGCCACGTCGGACAGACTTTTGTCGTTTAGTGGGTTTTCCCGGGCGACATTTGTCGCCCGGGAAAACTTTGTCACATGTTTTACTTTTTCTTGTATTGTTACTTCTATCTATACTCATTGGTTGACAAGAATAAGATAGGATTATAATTGAAAATTTTCAATTACAATTAAACTCATTTAATGTCTTTCATTACCCTTCTTTTCGGCTTTGAAATAATTGAAAGATAAAATATTTTGAGTAACTAGAGAACGTTTAGTGAGGTTAGAATGAGTTTCTTTTGAAGAAAGACTCATAAGAACAAAATTGTGTACATATTAATGCCTGACTGATGATAAAAATTTTAATCTTACTCAAGCAATTGACTATGATTAAATCTCTCTTTTCTGCATGCATTAATTATATAAAGATAACTAATTATCATACATGATTTCTTGAATCTTAAAAAGTTAAATTAAGGTTTATAATTCTTTCTTGGATGATTACCTTGGCGAGGACGATGTGTAATCATAAAGGATTATGAGTCTACATTTGAAATATGGCAATTAAGATTTAAAACTCTTTCCTTAATGATTGAGTCCGATGATGATCCTGAGAATAAATTGGATGTCGTTTGAAGTCCTGGAACTAATATTCTGGAGTCGATGTGATCCTGGAAGAATATATTTGAGTCGTTTAAAGCTACTAGGAGAAACAACAGTAGACGGACTGTTCATCTTTTAAATAAAAAAAAATTACATCCGAAAGTGTTTTACTTAGGCTGTTCAGAGTAAAGTAATAAATTTTTAACAACTAACCACTTTTTTTATATATTAACAAAAAAACAAGTGATTTTTCACCTTTTGATCTGGATATGCATAGTTAGTTTACACACAGTTTTAGTTTATACGATTTAGAGAATACTTTCCGCTCACAGACCGCTAAAAGTTCTTATGGCACCATCTTTACCATAATAACAGTGTTCCTGTGATTATGTTTGTCGGTTGTGTTGTAAGAGTTTGCTTGTTGTTGGTAGTAAGTGAGTATATATTTGTTATTATAGTAAAAATAGTTTTTTGGAGGAGTATTTGGCGAGGAGTATTTGCAGGGAGTATATGGCGGCAAAATTTGGATGGGAGTATTTGGTAAAGTATTTGGCGGGTGTATTGGGGATTTATATGATAAACAATCGAGTCATCCGTTGAACATTAATGTACAACGGGGGGGGGGAAAATAAACATCGACTCATTCGTCTGAACATCTAATGTACATCGATTCCACATTCAACTCATTCCGTTGAAAATGTAATGTATTGTGTTTTGTGCCCTGAAGTAGCACCCCAATGTTACCATTCCGCTGCGTTGTCCTGATTTTTGGGGGTGTTACACATATCGAGTCATCCGTTTAACATCTAATGTACAACGATAACACATCGATTCATCCGTTGAACATCTAATGTACAACGATAACACATCGACTCATCCGTTGAACATGTAATGTACAACGACAACTCATCGAATCATCCGTTGAACATCTAAAGTACAACGATAACACATTGACTCATTCTGTTAGCCTCAATTTATTGAGTCGAACAAGGAAGTTTGGTCACTCTACGATGGAGCTTTGGTCTTTAATTAGTTAACGTTGTAATAGAATATTATCGGGAATCGGGCTCGATAGATAATCTAATATTGTATATGTTTTGGGTTTAATCCCAAGCAAAACCCGAGCCCGGGTCCTAGTTAAATATCCCGCACGTACCTTTAACGTGACGGGGTATAAAAGCTTTTTCTTCTTTAGAAAAAGCAAGTTGTTCAAAATATCTAAAAATATCTTTTCTCTTTTCTCTCTAACCTCTCTCTAGTTTCTCTCTCTAGAACAACTCTCTCTTTCTCATTTCTAGTTCCGATTTCGTGATCGATTGTATGAAGTGAAGTGTTATCGGGATCCTACACATTCGTTGAACGTCTAAAGCATAGAATCATCGCGAAGAGGAAGATCAAAAATGAAATAATTCACCGTAGATTGAGACACTTCCTTTGTTTCCTACTTATGGGTGATTTCTAAGTAGTTTTGCTACCTTTGATATGACTATCATCGTTATAATGAAATAACACATCGACTCGTCCGTTGAACATCTATGTACAACGATAACACATCGACTCATCCGTTGAACATGTAATGTACAATGACAACTCATCGAATCATCCGTTGAACGTCTAAAGTACAACGATAACACATCGACTCATCCGTTGAACATCTAAAGCATAGAATCATCGCGAAGAGGAAGATCAAGAAGGAAATAATTCACCGGAGATTGAGACACTTCCTTTGTTTCCTACTTATGGGTGATTTCTAAGTAGTGTATAATATTTTAAAAGTTTATTAAAAATATATAGTTTTTAATTATTATAAAAGTGTATATTTTTTAATAAAAGTGTATAATTTTTTTATTAAAAAAAATTTATTTTAATAAAAGTGTATAATATTTTTAATAAAAGTATTCCCGGGCGATATGTCGCCCGCGAAAAGTTTTATTAAAAATATTTTAAAAGTTTATTAAAAACATATAGTTTTTAATTATTATAAAAGTGTATAATTTTTTTATTAAAAATCTTTCATTAAAAAATATAAAAAAATTGTATTAAAAATTATACATCTTTTAATTTTTATAAAAGTTTATAATCTTTAATAAATCTTTCTCGGGCGACATGTCGCCCGGGAAAGCTATTATTAAAAATCTTTTAATTTTTAATAAAAATATTTCCCGGGCGACAAGCGCCCGAGAAAAGCTTATTAAAAAATTATACATCTTTTAATTTTTATAAAAGTTTATAATTTTTAATAAATCTTTCCCGGGCGATATGTCGCCCGGGAAAGATTTTATTAAAAATCTTTTAATTTTTAATAAAAATCTTTCCCGGGCGACAAATCGCCCGGGAAAAGCTTATTAAAAAGTTATACATCTTTTAATTTTTATAAAAGTTTATATTTTTTAATAAATCTTTCCCGGGCGACATGTCGCCCGGGAAAGATTTTATTAAAAATCTTTTAATTTTTAATAAAAATCTTTCTCGGGCGACAAAAAGCTTATTAAAAAGTTATACATCTTTTAATTTTTATAAAAGTTTATAATTTTTAATAAATCTTTCCTGGGCGACATGTCGCCAGGGAAAGCTTTTTATATTTGCTAAAAAGGCCCTCCAAAATTTTCGTTGTCGCGCCAATTTGCGCTAAACGACAAAACTGGATCTTTCCCGGGCGACATGTCGCCCGGGAATGTCGCCTGGGAAATATCTGTCATCAAAAAGCAGATCTGGGTTTCAGTTGTATAACACAAACGGGAAAACGTAAAAAAAACTTTTTTTTGGCGATTTTGCAGCAACACCACCACAAATCACCACCACAAATCACCACCACAACTCACCACCTCCTCTCACCACCACCTCCTCTCACCACCGCAGCTCACCACCACCACT
>BQNB010108062.1:0-19296 GCA_026074375.1 Tanacetum coccineum | reverse complement strand
CTCTCCAAAGAACTCTTTCAAAACCTTCAGGCATCTCATCTTGGTATTTATTCATTACCGGTTGATAAACAGCAGTTAGATCTTCTCTATCAAATATGGACAATACTGATGTTAAAACACTAAAGTATCTTAGCTGTTCATTACTTCTTGTTACCACATTCAAATTAATCTCTTCAATAGTTTTAGTTTCATCAGGTTGTGGTTTTGTTCCAAGATACTCTGTCTTCCAGTCAATAATAGGATATTTTCTGTCAAGGATTTCATAGTCTATTTTCTTGTCCTCATCTGTTGCTATTTTCAAGCACAATCTCAGCTCTTCATTTTCTTCCTCAATGTCAGATGGGTCATCTTGAGAAGCATCTAGTTTGAATCTTCTTTTTCTTGACTTCATTTTCTTCCTAGTACCAAATTTTCTTTTTCTAGTACTTTCTTCTTCTTTATCCTCTACCTTGACTTCTTCTTTGGTTTCTTCCTTGATCACCTCACTTTTAGATAAACCACCTCTTTTCTCATTCATCCTTTTGATAAACCTTTCATCTTTAGCAGACCCAGTGAAGATGAAATGTTCATTAAGCCTCTTAATCTTTTCATACAAAGCTTGTATGTCTTCAAACTTCTTGCCTTTCAAATTAGCATGTTTGAAGTTTCCCACATGCTTTAAGTAGGTTATCATTTGATTTCTGAGTTGATTCTTGGTTGGAGGTTTATTCCTTATAGCTTATGATCTTTGTTGAGGAAGGAACTTTCTTTGAGCAGCAATTGTATCATGAAGGAATTTAGCTCTTTCTTCTATAGTGAACTGCTCTCTTTCTTGCTCTTGAAGCTTCTCAGCAAGTATTCTGTCTGCCTCAATTCTTGCCTTAATATCATCATAGTTTTTGATGAGTTCTTCATTTGTTGCTTTTTCTTCAGCAATCTTGTTTCTCTCCTCTTTAGCTTCCTATTCCTCTTGCACTTTCCTAGCTAACTCTTCATCACTCTCAAGCTGCTTGAACTTCTTCACAACTTGAGGAATATCATCATCTTCACTTTCAGTTTCATCCTCCTCTTCAATCTTTTTCTTCCCTTTGTCTTTAGGATTAATTTTTGGAAGAGGCTTTAAAGTGAGTGTTGATCTTGTGGAAGTAGGCCTATGTCTTTCAGTATCTTCAACATCCTTCAATTCTACACCTTTTTCTTTTTCTTTAGAAGCAGTTTTGGCTTTACTCATGTTGATGAGAAGTGTAGCAATTGTTTCATCATCACCAAATATCATAGAGGAGGGTGTTTGAGAAGCTTGAGTAGCAATTTCTTCCTTAGTTTGCTCTTCAGTACTTTCTTTTTGCTCAGCGGTACTTTCAACTTTCTCTTCAATACCTTCTCCTTGTTCTTTAGTACCTTCAAAGATCTCTTCAGAAGCATCAACTTGATCATCATTACTTTCCATTTGTTCATCAGTACTAACTTTGAGATCGTCAGTACTAAGTTTTGGTCTGTCGGTACTAACTTTTTCAAAGTCGGTACTAACTCCTTCCTTAGCAGTACTAACTTCATCTTCAGTACTAAGTCCAACTTCATCAGTTTCTTTGTCTTCATCCATCATTTCTTTTGTCCTCCCTTTACTTTGAGCATTTTCTTTTGCTTTACCATCTCCTTTTGCATTCTTCCTCCCTTGTTTGGATACAGACTCTTTCTGCACCCTCTTTTTCTTTGAGGAGTTCTTCCTTTGTTGTCTTTGCTCCTTTGAGATTCTCTTCTGATATTCTTTAAAAATGGTTGATCGACATGTGTAAGTTTCTTCTGAGCCTTTTGATCTTAGCCTTCTCAAGAGTTCAATTTTCCTTGGTTGATCTGACACCTTGTTTAACATAAAGAGGATACAAAAGATCATAGACATTTTGGAGGGTCATTTCATCCTCTTCATGAAAGGAATGTATAATTGATGAATGATCTCCAAGATTTCTCACTAGTAGGTTTCTGGATTTGAATCAGGAACAATAGGAGTGGGGGAAAGGGTTTGGTGAAGTGTCCTGGGTGAAGGACTTGGTTGATATGGTCAGGTTGTTGCTCAAAACGTAGGTACCTCATAGATTGAGAGAGATGAGTCAGGCTGTAGTGACTCATTTGGGGCATTCTCTAGTTGGGTTCAGGAGATGAGGGTGTTTGGTTGGGCTTCAGATAGTTTTTGGAAGAAAGTACACTCTTTTGAAGTTGGTTGTGACCCAACATATTATCTAACAAAGGTGTAATTTTGGCCTGAGAAATGTTTGCCCTTTTTTTAACACTTAAAAGAATAATCTTTTACTAGTTAAACTATGTACAGGAAATGATCTAATAAGGTACAGTTACATTAACTAATTGTCTAGCTTAAAAATATAGAAATAAATGAGGATACATAACAAATTCTTCATGCTTCTAGATAGTACTAAACATACCATCAAAAATCAATTTAGAAAAAATGTATACTTGTGATTAGTTGTTAAAAAAAATTACCAGCAGTGGCAATTTTTGTAGAATTTGATCCCTGAGGTTCTTTTAGAAGCTTAAACAATGATTATTTGTCGTTGAAATTAAAACTCCATTGGTGGTGAAAACAAAGCTTTAGTATATGTTTACATAGTTAAATCCCCTTCTATCCCCATAAGTTGAAATTGCGTCACAAAGATTAGCTTGATTTGGAAGTGTGTCTATCCCATCAGCATCACATCAAAAAATGAATCGAACGGAATAGAGCCTCTGAGTTACACCATACTTGTCCATGTATATCTTGGCAGTTATGTGCCTTACATTGTTGATTGTTTTGGACTTAGAAACGTCCAAAACATGTGTAACGAATGTGGTTGAAACATACAGGGACTTTACTGTGTGCGCTATGAGAAATATAACTTCATTGAAGAAATTCAATCACTTCATGGAAATCAACATTCCCTTCAGTCACTTTTCCAAGTTGGCGATCATGTTGTTTTTGATTAGGACTGTAGGACTCAAGAGCATGCCATTTATTGCTTTCGAAGAGTAGAGACTTGTCGGTAAGAGAAAATTAGGCTTGTTAAATAAGAATTATCTGGTGAAGAGATTGCTCTGTGAGTAATTGGGCGGTATGAAATGGATTCTTTTAGGTTTTGTGACCTAATTTTAAAGAAAATGTTCCATTTTGCACTTTGTCACCCTTGGCGGTATTATTATCCAATCGTCTCTTTGCATGGTACAAAACTTTGCCTAGCGGTACTAGCTTTTATGCGTCGGGTTAACAACTTTGTCCAAGCAAAGAATGAACAAAGTAAGTGTCAGACATGGTTCAGTACCATTAGTAACTCTTATCAGTGACTCTCTAATCCTTCTTAAATCAAGAATGGATTTATATATCCATACAACATTAAAACAGAGGTAGACTCCATCACCTGAGCCATCTAACCATGACTCACTATTCAGGTGACTTTCACCATTTTTTCACCATAAAAATATAACCATATTTACCTGAAAGTATCCTTTAGATGGTCTACATAATCTCATGTCTTCAAAATGCTTCACAAAGGAATTTTTGAGCAATCTTCTTATTCTTGATCATGTACTGACCACTTGTTGGTACGGTTAGTATTTGTATGCTTGATGATGATTGAATCTTGATGGGTAGAAAGGTTGTATACAATGATTTGAGGTTTTTTAGAACAAGTTTGATTTGCCATTGTGTGTTTTACCTCTTTCATTTCAAAATTGATCTAAAATCAAATTTCCTCCCTTTAACCAATGCAGCTTAAGGATTTATCATGCCAATTGAAACAACCAAGAACTGAAATCGGCTTACATCAAATGCCTTGGTTAGTAGATCAGCTACATTGTCATTGGTGTGGATCTTAAGCACTTGTATGAGTTTCTTCTCATAGGCATCTCTTATGAAGTGGTGCCTAATAGCAATATGCTTTGTCTTTGAATGATATACTGGATTCTTTACAATGCAAATGGTGCTTTCATTATCAATGTAGATCTTTGTGTTCATGAAGTTGAACCCATAGTCTACATTTGATTTTGATTCCATAAAGACTTGCCCACAGCAACTTGCAGCAGCAACATATTCCGCTTTGTTGTGGAAGTTGATACAATGGTTTGACTATTTTGCTTGCCATGTTTATGAGTCTCCTGCAAGAAATTGAACAACCTCCTGTTGTGGATTTCCTGTCAAGATTGTGCTCCTGCATAATCAACTATTGATAAGATTCCAAGTCGAATGTAGTTTCTCTGAGGCATACCAAAGGCCTAATTTGGTGTTTGCCCTTTGGTACTAAAAATCCTTTTGACCAGCAGTCAAAAATGAGAGGTCTTTGGAGTGACTTGAAACCTTGAACAAGCAACAGACTTGCAAACATAATGTCAGGCCTAGAGCAGTTGTACAATTACATCAAAGGAGCCAATCATTGATTATAGAGATGGGAAATCTAACATACACTGGCTTTTCATCATTTGACTAATGGCTTATGAGTCTCTATTGGTTGTGCATGCAAGTCTTAACACTTGCAAAGTCAAACTTCTTACAGTATTATCATCAACATATATCCTGGCTTATGAATATACCATTTGGTTTATGTTTGACTTGTAGACCAGAAAGAAAGTTAAGTTTCTCCCTTTGAACTCATCTGATAATGCTACTCTTAATCAAAGCCTCAAATTCATCACCACACAAGACTTCTTTGTTGACACAAAGATGATATCATCCACTTAGACTTGAACTAAAATGATATATTTTTGTTCATTCATTTAAGAAGAGAGTTTTGTTCATTGGTTCCTCTTCACTATATCCATTCTTCAACAATGTAAAGTGGATAATGGTAGCATACCAAGCTCTTGGAAGCCTGATGTAGTCCATACAGAGCTTAACCTACTTTGTAGTCTTTCTGAGGAGACTTTGGATCTTGGAAACACTGGTGTTGAGACTCATATATCTTTCTTCAATCTTGCACCATTGAGAGAAAGGCACTCTTTCACAATCCATTTGATTGACTTATTTAAACCCTTTTATGAGGCAAAAGCTTTAAAGTTCCTTATGGCTTAAAGTCTAGCACGTGGAGCAAAACTTCTTATTAATCGATTCACTTCCTTTGCCTGGTCCATGAGCAACTATTCTTTGCTTTGTTCTTTACATCAACTCCTCTTTCATCCTTCTTATTTCTATTTACCCACTTTGTACGATAGCCTTTCTTTTCACTTAAGCAAATCTTACTAGGATCCTAGCCTTTGTGAATCTCATAACTCAACCATTTCTTCTTGCATAGCATCAACCCTGCTCTTTCTTCTTCAAGAGCTTCTGAATTCTGCTTGGGTTCAGGTTGTGATAGATATAATGCATCAAACAAATGATGAAAGTCATTATGGATTGGTTATGTTGCTGTTCGAACATTTAACTTTACAAAAGCATGAGTTTCAGAACTGTTTTATTTAGTTTACTTCTTGTTTGTAATGCTGGATTTTGGATCTCTAGTATGAGTTCATGAAGGATGGAGGGATAATTCTTGATGGGGAATAGGACTAACATTCACAACTGTTCCAAAATTTGTGAAGTCAGCCACTGCTTAACCCTCATTCATCATAAGATGAATGTGTTAAGATGCCATCAGTAGCACTTCTGTGGATATCTCTCAAGTGGAGGGAAATTTCAGAGTCATCTTCTTGAAGATTGGTTGTACTCAGTACTAACAAGGTTTGTACCGCCAGTATTCAACAAAAGGTGAGTACCGCTAGCTTTTAATTGTTGTGTTACAGTAGTTAAAATTATTAGTACTGCTTGACTTAGCAGCTCCTCCTTGAGTAACTAAGATCTCAGTTTCTTGATCAAGATTCTTTCTGAGAGCTTCAGCTTCCTCATTGGCTTCCTTTTCTTGGATTTGAAGTCTAGCAAGATCATCCAAAAAGGTTTGTTCTTCTTCTCTTGGATTCCTCTCTTACCATCTGATTTGGGGAAGAAGATTTGCTTTGTGAAGAATAGAATGCCATATGGTAGTTCAAAGCAGTCTTTGGATAGTTTCATCTTCTATTGAGAATTACATGAATCAATTTTGTCTTGTTGTACCTGAATGTGTTTAGATTCTTGTTGACTGATGAAGGTTAATTGATTCTCTTCACTTCATTATGAGAGTTCATAGAATCAGTCACTGGTATTCAAGGTCAAAAAGCCATATTTTGTCCTTTTCCCTACACATTGGGTTGTTGTTCTCTAAAAAAGTTCATTTGTGCAGGTTTTCTTAAATCTTTTGGTTATAAGATTGTATACTCTAAAGCCTTTGCATTTGTAGAGAATTAGACCTAACCAAAAATCCTTCATCAGATTTTCCCAAGCAAATTTGCCTCCAAAGTGGTCTACGGTATTCAAGATTGTCACAGTGGCACCTAAAAGGTCTTATATAACTTATATTGGTTGTCTTACAGTTAAAGTTCATAAGGTGTATTATTATGAGGCTTGGTCACCTAATACCCTTGTTAAGAACATAGGAAGCAGTTACTAACATGCTTAGCCCAAAAAGTGTTTTTAGGTAAAAATGTATCTGCAAGCATGGTTCTTGCTTCGCCTCAATAAGGGTCCTGTTCTTTCTCTCAGCAACTCCATTTTGTTGTGGAGTTCTTGCATTTGATATATCCTTCTTGATCCCTTTTTTAAACCACAGATTCAATATCCTTATCCCTGTTTTTAAATTCTGTTCCATTATCACATCTAATTGTCTTAACCTTTTGATTTAATTGGTTCTCTATTTGTCTTATAAAGTCCTTAAGGATTGCACTAGTTTCATCCTTTGATTTAAGAAAATGGTCCATCTAAATCTGCTTATTATCCATCAGTGATAACAAAGCAATATGTCTTATGGTTTATGCTCCTTACAGATGTTTAGGTCCAAACCAAGTCCATTTGATGATTGTTGTTGGGTGTGGCATAATTGAGCTAAATAGCTTGGCATTAAAGAAGCTTTGTGTTGCTTTCCTTTCTGACAAGCAACACAAGTGTGGTCATTTTGAAAAAGCTTTGTAGGTAAACCTCTTACAAGGTTTCCCTTCACAAGTCTATTTAGGTTTTTGAAATTTACATGACAACCTCCTATGACATAAATTAGATTCATCAGATGTAGCCTTGCATTCCAAAAAACAAGCCAATCCTACTAAAGGAACAATGTACTCATAATTGAAACTGTACATATTGTTTTGTCTGGGAACTTTAAGTAATATTTGATTTTCATTAGGTAACTTAAAGTTGTGAGACAAAAATAAGACAATCTGTGGCAGTAAACGATCCTTGTTCTTGTTGTCACACATTATGACACAGAAAAGAGATTGAAATGCTGAAGTTCTTTTACAAACGTACATTCTCCTCAATTAACTTACCAGTTTGATTTTAATTTCCCAAGTAATATATCTCTACTACCTCCAAAGGCCAAACAGGGCCACCATTATGTTTGATAGTCAGCATAGGTAAGCCGTGTTTCGTGTTCGGTACCTGTCCATGGTGCGTGGAACAATCCAACTATTCATTATTCCTTTATTTCTTTAAAGTTCGGTGGATTATCCTGCTCATTCAAGAAAATGAGATGAGTTCTTCTTTAGGGAACCCAAGCCTGTTTGGGCTTGAGTCTGCTAGATGGATCTTTGAAAGGATGAATTATTTCTATGGCTAGATCCACTTTTGTATTGGGATGAGGATATTTTTGTGTATCCAGGTTTTCTCCATTTACAATACTTGCGAGGACTCTCTTGACTGCAAAATGACCCATTTTTCTTCAACAGTCTACTTCTTTTACTCCTTAGTTGTATAAACTTTTGGTTTGAAAAATTTGTTTCAGTACTGTTGTTCTCTTGAATGGTCTTGTTGATGGTGAATTAGTTTTGTTTAAAATAATCTTGCTGGTTCATAACACCATTCATAATGGGGGTCTATAAACAGTTTTAATTTCCAGAGCAGGGGCTAGTTTGTAACTGTCTGTATGTTAATACTTTGTCTAGCTGTACTAACTTTTGTTATTACTGCTAGCCTGGCAGTATTAACTGGATTTAGTCTCCGCTAGTTCTTGTTTGTACTGCAAAGGTATCAAACTGATTTTGTTTTTTTATTCTTTTGAGCATTGTCCATGGTTGTTTCACTCAAATTCTTGTTTGTCTTTTCCCTATTGTTACCATTACTTAGACAGATTTTGTTTATGTAGTCATTTTGTTTAGCCAAGTTGGGCATGATAGTCACAATCTCTATTAAATGACTAAAAAACTACCTCAGACAATAACATGGCTCTTCAGAAATCTCATGGTCCAATTGTTTGTTGTTACCACTTAGGTTTTTGTCTTTGTGTTTATGAATTATTCTTAACATTTTCACTAGGAGTTTTTTACATGCTTGGTAGCAAAACTGGATATTGTGTCAAGATATTCTATTTTCACATTACACATGTCATCATCACTATCTGACATATTCTTCTATTTTAGGAAGCATCAGACCATGACCTTAGGTTTTGCACTTCTATTTTTGATGTTTTGACATATTGATTCACACACTAATTCAGAAAATTTCTGTACTAGGTTTGTGGCACATGTATCAAGTTTAGTTGTTTGGATTCTGTTTCTATTGGTTGAGTCTTTTCTGGACTTTGTATATTGTGTGCATCTATTTCTCAATGTAAGGTCCAGAGGGCATTATTTCCTGTCATGGGTGGGGTACCGCTTGCTTTTCACAGGATTTATAAAGCTGGTTTTATACATGGTTGTTTTTCAAATATCCACTGTACGTTTTGTATAATAAGTGCAATCTTTGTGAAGTTTCATTTTCATAACTCAAAATTCCCACAATTCTGATATAACCATTCCCTTAAGCCCAAATTTATCAGAGGCAGACATTTGATCTTGTTATGTTGCTTTCAAGAGTTTTTTGTAGGATAGATTCCATGTATTCTACTATATCCTCTAAGTCATCTTTTTACTTTTTAAGCTTTAAGACTAACAACGTCTACTGGTTTGTATGTAACATCTGTTTTATCAGCTAGATCTATTTTCATAAGTTTATATTTTTTGTCATACCAAAGTTGGACCTTGTTGATGGGCAACTAGTTGTGCTTCAACCTTTTTAAGACTTGAGTATTAAGGCCTGTATCTCTACACTAGCATTCAATAAGTTCCTCTCTTTGAGCTTTCATACAGTCTTTTAAGGATTTGAATAAGATTCTTTACACTCTCATTTGAACATGAACTATACCTGTATGTTTGATCCTGAGTTTGTTTTAGCCATTAAAGACATATCTTCATCTTCTTTTGTAATGTGTTGTCATCGTCAATGCTTTCTCCACTTCAACGTGTCACATTGCTTTAGACTCTTCTTTTCTTTCAGTTCTGTTCCCTTCTCTAT
This sequence comes from Tanacetum coccineum, assembly GCA_026074375.1. Lineage (NCBI taxonomy): Eukaryota > Viridiplantae > Streptophyta > Magnoliopsida > Asterales > Asteraceae > Tanacetum > Tanacetum coccineum. Next base: position 9,953 of record BQNB010108062.1, on the reverse strand, counting down.
TTCAGTATTCCATCCATCCCTACTCCCTGGTTGTTCTTCCTTTGATCTACAATCTCTTGCAAAATGCCTTGTTTTGTCGGCTGTTTGTAAGCATTCCACTTTGGTTTTATAAAACCTACAGGTTCTTTGGCATCAAATTGTAGCTTTCTTCCAGTTCTTGTGGTAGAACTTTTTGATTTCTCATTGAGATATTGCTACTTGCCATTTTCAAGTCCTTTCTTCAAGGTTCATATTCATCAACTTGGTCTAAGTCACTCATGATCCAATTGAGGATAGATTTGAATGACTTACAAGCAAGGAATATGATGATGTTGATGTTGATGTTTGGTCTGCTTTGTGTTATTTGACCAGAAGTTACATGGGTACACCTTAAGCGGGGGATAACTAACATCAGCATTGTATGCTGGTGTTTTCTAGAAACAATATGCTACATTGGCAAGTTGGGAAGATGATGCAGTAGGCTTTTTACATCATTCTCAATAGACTCTTAAATTGTTGGTACTAGTCATCAAAACTGAGGGTATGTCAATTCCCTGTTTGTTCCTCTGATTTAAGGAGACTTGTAACCAAGCAGAAGGTAGAGATCTTAGAAATTTTTGATTTGCATCTTCAGTAGATACACCTGCTCCATGAATCTCTAGTTGACTGAGAAGATTTTGAAATCTCTCATAGCCTTTGTGAATCCCATCTGTGTTGGAGACAATGAATCCTTCAAACTGTTGCTTTAAGATGTACTTCTGCATCTTTTTGGATTCATCATTTCCACCGAATCTTGATTTGATGGCATTCCATATTTCTTTTGCATCAGTCATCTTATGAAATTTGGCTAGATGATCTTCTGGTATTGCCATTAGCAAGGTGGTCCTTGCTCTTCTTTCTCTTTCTCTCAGCACCATTTCCTCTGCAGTTTTAGGAGGCAAAATTTTAATTTGTCCTGTTGTATCCAATGTGACTGATACAGGACCATTTCCATTTTGAATAACCTCCCAGATTGGATAATCTGTATGAGCCAGATAGTGTTCAATTTTCATGGCCCATATGTCATATTCTCCCTTCTTGAGAGTAGGCAGTTTGATGGTTGAGACTGTATGAGGAGATTGTTGTTGTGTTGGGGCCTGTTGTGTTGGTTTTGGAGGTGGTGTGGTGGTGATTTTAATCTGACATGTTTTAGTTTTGTTTGGTTTGAGTGTATAACTGAATATATTGACTGTTCTTCTTATTAAAAGATTTTCTCAGAAGCTTGATTACCAATTGTGGTTCACTTTAAAAGAAATGGATCTTTGCTCGGCAATAAAAGGATGATAGCCAAGATGTATAAATACAACTGACTATGTAGAAACAATGACTTGAATACAATATGTTAATGCGGAATCTTAACACAAGTACTAAGAAGAATAATGATTAACTGAATAACAACTTTGTTAGAATGTTCTTGAGAGTTACAGATTGCTAACTATGATATTGTCTATGATTTGTAATCGTTTATTTCATATATATTCTAACTATGTCAATAGTTATCGTTTATAGACAAGGATATCCCTAAGTCTTACATGACTTTTGACAAGATCTCTCAAATATCTTTTAAATTTCTTTCTCTTGGTACTAACTATTTACTACTAACGGTACTAACTACCAGCATAGTACTAACCACTTTTGTTACTGTCTCTGTTACTAATGTTATAACTGTCGGTACTAACTATTGTACTGTCGGTACTAAGTTAAGAAAACATTAATCCTAACAAGTACACGTGTGCAAAAGGTGCAATTATAATTATGGTCGCGAACATAATTATAACGGCAACACACACGTGGACTTGCAAAAAACTTTGATTGCATTGTCATTGTTGATTGTATTTATTATGTAAGGATGTAAGTCTGGATAGCTATGTGGATAGTAGTGTAGATGTGATGTGAGATCCTGTTGAGGATGGTTGTATGGTTAGAGAATTCTTCTCTTAACCCTTTGAGCGATTATAAAGGATCGAGTTGAGTAGATGGTGAGGTTTCCTTTCATCTATCGGTTGCGGATACATCGGATACCTGTTGGTATTGTCGTCGCGATTCTTAAGTTGGTTCGTTAGCTCGTGGTTCGTTGAGATATCCAACGTTCGTGTTGGTATTCTAGGGTGTTATCATAGAAGTGGTGTTCTATGTTCTCCGTTCGGCGTTTTGATTGTTTTTCTTTGTCTAAAGGTAACGATACTTTTTGGTTTGGTTCTAAGACCGTTGGTATGGATGAGTCCTTATGGTTTGTTTGGTTTAAAAGAGTTCCTGTCGTGTTCGTTTTCAAGTAAATTAACATTTTGGTATTGGAATCCTTAAGGTATTTTGGAGTCTATTTGCTATCAGGATGTCTTTTGTTGCGTAGTTCATAATTTCCTTTTCAAAAGTATAATTTTGTTGTAGTCAATTATATATCGTTTAGGTGTAAAATAAAACTTTTTTAAAAAAATAAATTATATTAAATAAAAATGCAACATATTTGTTTTAACCTTTCTTTTGATTTCTTTTATAAAATCATAATTAAAATAAGTTCAATGAAATTTTATTTAATTTTTTCTTACACTTAAAAAAAATTATTTGCTTTATTAACCAAGGGTGAAATTCTATTGGTTAATAAATGATTGATTTAAGTGATATGAGGGAAAGTTTACTTGGGTAATTAAGATCTGTTTTTGGTACAAAGGTTCTTTAATCTTTTAATTAACGGGTCGTGGTTTAGTGGTATTATTCTTTGGTGTTTATTGCACGTTTGATGCGTTTGTTAGGTCTGAGGTTCGTTCGTTATGTCGATGTTTATATTCGGTTGTTTCTTCTTTTGGGGTTGTGTGATTTTGAGTCCATACCAATTGGTGCATATGAAGTTTGGTGTTTCTTCATGGCATGGTTCTAGAGTTGATGGTATAGGTTCATATCTTCTGAGTGATGCGATTGATGTGTTGTGAGCGAATAGAATTTATTAGCGATTCCAAGTTAGAATTTAAGAATTCTCGTTTTACTTAGTACCTCTTAGTTATGGGAGCGTTGATGTAGCCGTATGAGAGAATTGGTTGTTGAGGCATAAGGCTGGGATGGCATGCCACAAGGAGGTAGTTAAAATACCTTAGTGAGCTAAAAAGTGTTTAAGGTTCGTAAGGAAACGAACTAAAGAGGATGCGAGGTCTCGTAGGTAGTCCATAGATTATGAGTCAAAATTTAGTGTACTTTTGTTAGTATGTGAGTTTTCCAAGTGTTTTCTCAGGATTTAGTGGTTTTACCCTCTCATCGTGAATAGCTTTTGTTTGGAATATATTACATGGAGCGACACCGATTTAACGAAGGCTCGTGTCTCGTTTGACGTTTTCTAGAAGGCAGAGGTTGTGGACAACGATTTTGCAGGAGTTACAAGGTGAGGGTTGGTTAGCAATGGTAACTCTTGTTGGTGGGAAAGTGTATTGTTATTTCTTGGTAGGAGAGAAGGTGATGCTGGTTACATTCGCGCAATTGATGGTTCTTATGATGGATTGTATGACTATACGTGGTTAGGTTTTTCCATATAATGCTCTAAAGGAATTTAAGTGAAACAACAGTGGATAGTGATCTATACGAATTTTGAATGTCTCCAACACACTTTTAATCGAAAGGATTGAACATGAGGCAAAGATGATGGGTGGATGTTATTTAGTGAGTTTGATTTCGGGCCAATTCCATCTGGGAAGGCAAACTGTAGATGTTAGTAACGTGGTTATAGTTAAAGATGGAGTGAAGCCAGAATGTATTCGTGCTAGTTTTATTACAATCCGATCAAGGTTTGAGAAAGGATATTGGTGGCATAAGATAAAGATGTCCAAAGCAAAAGACGCTTGGTTCACAACATGGATTATGTTGCGTGGCTTGGTACCATACCGAGAGTGATGAAAAGAGATAGAGGTGGTTTCATATTCGTGTTTAAGACAAGGTTTGGACCTCCATTTGGAGAGATGTAAGGACCTTGGCTATTGAAGAGGCGAATACGACAAAGTATTCTATCCATCCTGGAGTGGATTCGACTAGTGTGGTTTTAGTTAACTAATCGATGGTTGAGGTATTCAAGGGGTCTTCAGGATTATTGCTACAAATAGTTACCCAAGTAGAAGTGGGAAAGGATAACTAATGATATTGTGTCAAGTTACCAAGTCGTGAGTAGTGGAATCGAAGCGATTGGGTGTAGTCATGGATCTGACTAAGTCACCCCATTTCCTAGCTTATGGCTTAAGACAAGTACGGTAGATTTTAGATGGTAATTCGGAAATACTTACTTTTGTGAGATGAGTTTTTCCCTAAGGTGAGGATTATCATTCGAGTATGGATGTGCTTCATTTGAAGCATGGTATGGAAAGGAATGTAGGTTACCATTTTATGGGTCGTAACTGGAGAGGGTGAGTTGAATGGATCGAATTTGGTGCAAGAAACAACCAACAAGAGTTAGCTTGGTAGTAGTGGGAAACTTTTAAATTAATGCAGGTAGGTTATGGATGGTTGAAGGTCTCGCCTTGGAGAGGTGTAGTACGTTTGGAAAGAAAGACAAGTTAGAATCGAGTTATGTAAGACCATTTGAGATCCTTGGATGGTTTGGGCCTATAGTTCGGTTGAGAACTTTTGTCTTATAAACTGAGTATCCACGCTTGTTCGTTGAGCAAGGAATCATTGGGAGTTTTAGTTGAAGTTGGGTACGTAAGGTTTCTTGTAGACCTTAGTATGCCCTTAGATGTGTTTGTGATTTTGGATTAAAGTTATTTTATGAATTATACCCGAAGTCGAAAACCGATTTTTTAAAAACGGTGAGCGTCCAGTTGTAAACTACTTATATCTTGGTTCAAGACAGTTCTTGGTTGATGAGTGCGAGACAGGGTTGTAAATAGACGTTGTTACACAACCTTAAGGTTTTTATGTGTTTCCTTGTTGACGGGCGAGGTTCAGGTGTCGGAGTTTCTGTTCGTTGTGGAGTTGGTGTGTTGCTAATTTGCACCTTTGCGAGGTAAGGCAAAGTCATTAGCAGTTGGATTCTTGATTTGTAGAGTTGGATGGGATTATGGTTGGTCAGGACTCTTTGTTTTGTCAAGTAACTGTTAAGTTGAGTGGACTAGAGGTCATGAGTTAAAGGTAATATGATAGTATTTAGCAAAAGTTGATGGGAATCCTAAGCGTGGGCCTGGTTCACTTGGAAGCGTGAGGATTTTATGAAGGCACTAAAATATCTGAGTTATTTGACTGATCGTGAAAATGAAATTGATAGTTAAATCTCGGGACGAGATTTCCTCTAAGGAGGGGATAATGTGACAACCATGACTTGAGCAGGTTAGTCAAACCCCTAGTATTTGACTTTTATGTTATGGTGATGTGCGGCTTATGTGAATTATGTGCTATGTGTACGAATATGTGTTTATGAGGTAGTGGAAATCCATCGTTAGAATGTGAACATTCAAAAGATTGGATTAATGGTGAAAAATGGTGATTTCCTTTCGTTCACTTTTAAGTGACAAGGAAAATAATTATTGGAAATTTAGTGTTTTGTCTTTAATGTGTAAGTATTTATACGTATATGTATTTTGTGTTAGTTAAGATAGGCTTAGCATTTAAGTGTTAGATTAAGAAAATGCGAAATTTCTTTTTTTAGAAAGTTAGGTTGGAAATGAATAATTATTTTTAGAAAGTTAGTAAACTGCGTTAATACAAAAAGGAAGAGTTAAATTAATTAAAGTTTCTATAAAAACTTAAGGTTTTAATTGTAAATATAAAATAAAAAAATAAAATAATACATTTTTATTACGGTCGGTTTTAAAGGTTTTAAAAATATATATTATAATTAAAATACATAATCCTTAATTATACTCTAAATACCTAGTTAGACTTAGGATAAAATTCTATAAGTTCTATAAAATACTAAACCTAGGGATTCCATTCCCCACAACTATTTGACTCCGGCCATAAGGAGGAAGAAAGGGACAGGCGAAATTTTTAGGGCTCTCGCTTTAGGTACGATATCGACTTTATTCTCGAACGTCTAATTTTCTAGTAACTTAATTTGAATGGAATTTAGGTTTAAATAGGGTTATAAATTAGGGTAATTATTTCCAGTATGTTTATGATATTTAGTGTTAGCTTAATTTAGATTAATTAGATTCGCGATTGATCATGCGTTAGGGCTTAGATAGCTTGAATTGGTGCGTAATTCACTTGCAGAAAGTTAGGGCAGTTTTGTATGTGCATGACTCGTATAAAGATCAAATAAATAATTTACAATATATGGAGATTAACCTCAGTGAGTTACTTTATATAATCCGGCTCATACGTTTTTTTATGGTCGGGAAGTCGTGTCAATGGGTCATTACAAAATCGGTGTGTGTTAAAACAGTGACGAATTTCAGTTTTGATTTTGATTTTTCTAAAAATACTTAGACACTGAGTTAGAGGCTCTAAGTCACGTGGAAGTTAGTTCATATATTGTGTGTGACCTCTGAATTTTGGCTAAGGTCAGAGAGGGGTTTAAGTTGGGTAATTAATGCCATCTTTTTAAAGGTCAGATTCTGGACCCGAATTGGGACTGTTTTGGAGTTTGATTTTCTTAGGAGTACTTGTGTATGTAATTGACACTTGGGAATCATATGGTAGATAGTAAACACATAAGGGAACATGTGTGATTTTTGGTTTGAATTATGGGAATTTTTAGGAAGTGTGTTTAGGATACGCAAGTGAGAGTAAAATTCTGCGTAAAACCAGAAAGTGTGAAGTGTAACGTTTAGGTGCAAATAGTAAATGTAAGATTTAATAAGGTTATAAAACAAGTATAAGACTATGATAGATCACATAGGCATCCATCATAGTTGAGGTTACATCATGTTGGGATGTATGCCTAATTGATGGTAACTTATTTTGTGTTTATGTTATTTAGATTGTTCGTGATATTTGTGAAGTATTTGTGGATTTGGAGCTAGCAATCAGGTGAGTTTCATAGTCCCATTTTTTTCATTGTTTTAAATTGGGATGGAAATGATGCTTGTGTTTAAATATTTTAAATTACTGTGATTGTATGTTTTAAATGTGCTTGGACATTATGTGCTATGTTGTGTCTATTATTGTGCTATTGAATTGGATCGGAGGGGTACGCCAACCCATTGGATCGGGGGTAACGTTCCTACCTATTTGGGGTCCAGGCCTAAGTATAAGTTCCAGCTGGTAGACTTTTAGGTGCGTAAGTGACAATTGGATCGGGGGTAACGTTCCTACCCAGTTGTTTGTGATTTGGTACGCTCCATGGCTGTGTGAACAATTGGAGTTGTTACTATTGGATTGTGGGACACGTTTCGTTCCCAATTGTGTGTTTAACTGCATATTTGTCCAATTGTGCTTTAATGATCACAGTAATTATGTCTAAAACTTTATTGTGTGTCTTAAACCTATGACTCTCACCAACCATTGTGTTGACGTATTTTACGCATCATTTTCAGGTGAGCTTTATGGTGCTAAGATAGAACGAAGTGGCTAAAAGAGACTGTAGGATGCTTGGAGTTATTTATGCTTTCTGTTTGAATTGTTTGGTAATCTTTTTGCATGTCATTTATTGACGAGACCTCTTTCTCATTAATAAAGACACCATTAGGTTTTGGGTATTGTTATGACACTTTGTGTCTTTGCTTTACTTTAGTTTTCATTTTAGTATTCTCTATATAGACACCATGTGTTGTGATGATATCCATTCTTGTTTACGCCTCGCGTTTCCACCTTGGCGAGGTGTGACATACACGTGCTTCCAATTCTGAACTTGTTGAACAGTAACTTGAACCCGAACGTACTCTGAATCGAAGACGTCGTCGACGAAACAGAAGAGTTCCATTCAATCAAAGAAATAATCCACCTAAGAACCCGAGAATTGTCTATCCACCAATCCTCGATATCAACCTCTTCCGTCACTTTCTAGTTACTCTTGAAAATCTTTTCCAATGGATGATGAACCCACATGGGCTGCTGACCATGTTGTCGCTCCGACACCTGGTTCCGCATTCACTATTCCTGAAACCTCAAATGAATTTGCTATCAAAGGTAACCACTTAACCCTTGTCAAAGGAAACCAATTCGATGGTAGAACCAAAACCGATCCTTATAAACACATTCACGAATTCCTCGGAATCTGCGATATGTTTAAATACAGAGATACTGAGAATGAAGCCGTCCGCCTAATGATGTTTCCCCTATCCCTTACTGGGGAAGCAAAAACATGGTTGGATGAACTCAACGAAGGAACTATCGAAACATGGGATAAACTTCAAACTGCTTTCATTAGCCATTTCTTTCCCCCAGCTCTTTTCGACTGACTCCTCGGAGAAATCCGAGCTTTCTCTTAACACGAAAACGAATCTCTAACCGACGTTCGGCTTCGTATGAAGGAAATGCTCCGAAACTGTCATGGTCACAATCTGTCCAAAGGAAACATTATCAAAAGCTTCTATCATGGTCTAAGCGAAATAACCCAAGAAGTTTTAAATGCCGCAACTGGTGGTATTTTCCTCTATAAAACTCCAAATCAAGCTTATTAGCTTCTTGAAGATAAAGTCTTACTCAAGCTCGATTGGGCTAAAAATCAGAAAGCCAAAACATCTCTCAAGAAAACCGTTACTTTCACCGATGAAGGTAGCATTAATTCCAATACAGACAAAATTATGGCCCGAATGGATGCCATGACCCTGAAAATGGATGCTCAGTATAAAGAACTCCAAAACCACGCTAAAAACAAAACCAGATGAAGATGATATACCTATATCCCGAGAGGAAGAAGCTAAATTCATGCAAACTTTTCGTAAGACTCGTTTTTACAATGATTACCGCGACCGAGACTCAAATCGCGATAATTAGCGTTCAAACGAATGAAGTAGTTATAACCGAGACAACTATAGATCCAGTACTGATGACAAACCTTATGATCTTCAAAAACAATTCAATGATTTCATGAAATCTCAGCAGTCGACCAATGCTTTCGTCGAAGAAACATTTATGGATCTCAAGACCCAACTCGAAACCGTAGCCAAAAATCATCAAGCGTTAATCCAAAACCTTGAAACCAAGTTCGACAGACTTGCTGACAAGCAATCTGGTCGACTCTCTAGAACTCTTCCAAGTAACACTCAACCAAACCCAAAAGGACATAATTCCAAAGCTTACCAACCACCGCAATCTCGCAATGAGCATGTGAATGCCGTATTCACAAAAAGTGGTAAATCTTACAACCCACCAGTTAACCAAAATGATCAACAAAACGATTCTCAAACTCTTATCAACGTCGATAGCGATGATGAAGACGAAGAACAACCACAACCGAAAACATAAAATCCAAAACCAGTCAAGGAAACTTCATTACCCAAACCGTACAAACCAAAAATTATGTATCATTAACGTCTAAGGAAAGAGAAAATGGAAGCTCAATACGGAAAATTTCTTGATATGATCCGCGCCGTTCGAATCAATGTACCTCTTATCGATGTCTTGGTAGGAATGCCTAATTATGGAAAATTTCTTAAGGAACTCATAAGCAACAAACATAAAATCGAACAAATCTCTGCCGCTTTCTTAAGAGATGAAAGTTCAGCAATGATCCAAAACAAAGTTCCACTTAAACTCAAAGACCCTGGAAGTTTTTTTATTCCATGTAATTTCGACAAAACTTTCTCCTGCAATTCCTTAGCCGACCTTGGTGCTAGCATTAACCTTATGCCATATTCGCTATATGCCAAATTATCTCTCGGAACTCTTAAACCAACCAAAATGAGGATAAGATTAGCCGACAGATCATTCTAATACGCTATTGGAATAGCTGAAAATATGCTCGTTGAAGTTGGTAAATTCACATTTCCTGTCGATTTCGTTATTCTCAAAATGGAAGAAGATAGTAAAGTTCCCCTAATTCTGGGACGACCCTTTCTTCACACTGCTGATGCAGTTAT
>BQNB010108061.1:0-23034 GCA_026074375.1 Tanacetum coccineum | reverse complement strand
CATCGTTGATGATTATTCTCGGTTTACTTGGGTCAAGTTTTTGAGATCGAAAGATGAAACCCCATAGGTCGTTATCAAATTTCTAAAGCAAATACAAGTCTGTCTCAACAAAACTGTCAGATACGTCTGTACCGATAATGGCACAGAATTTGTCAATAAAGATATGACTGAATATTATGAACGTGTCGGCATTTTTCACCAAAAGACAGTTCCGAGGACTCCACAGCAGAACGGCGTTGTCGAAAGATGAAACCGCACCGTTGTAGAGGCCGCTAGAACAATGCTGATATTTTCCTAGGCTCTGATGTTTTTATGGGCAGAAGCTATGGCGACTGCTTGTTACACCCAAAACCGATCCCTCATTCACACCCGTCACGACAAAACCCCATATGAACTGGTGCATGATAAGAAGCATGATCTTACCTTTTTCCATATCTTTGGTGCTCTTTGTTACCCTACAAATGACAGCGAAGATTTTGGAAAATTACAACCAATATCTGATATTGGAATATTTGTTGGTTATGCTCCTAGCAGGAAATGGTATAGAATCTACAACAAAAGAACCCGATGAATTATGGAAAATATTCATGTTTAATTCGATGAGCTGACTGAGCAAATGGCTCATGTGCAAATCAGTACAGGACCCGCTCCTACTTTTCTGATGCCTGGACAAATAAGTTCAAGGCTCGTACCAAATCCGGTTCCTGCAGCACCTTCTGTACCCCCCAACAAATAAAGAACCGGATATTTTATTCCAACCAATGTTCGATGAATACCTGGAACCTACTCATGTTGAAAGACCAATCTCTCCTTCTCTAGCAGTTTCAGTTTCAGTCACTTCAGCCGGTACACCTTCATCTACTACCATTGATCAAGATGCACCTTCTCCAAGTCATTCACCGTCATCTTCGGCATTACAATCTCCAAGTTTACATCAAGGCGTTGCAGCTGAATCTACTCTCATGGAAAACAATCCTTTTGCTCCTGTTGACAATGATCCCTTCATAAACGTATTTGCTCCGGAACCTAGTTTTGAAGCATCATCATCTGGGGATCTTAGTTCAGCAGAATCTCCTTATGTCACTCAAACACTTCAACATCTCAGGAAATGGAGCAAAGATCACCCGCTGGATAATATTATTGGTAACCCCTCTCGGCCGGTATCCACCAGAAAACAACTGGCAACCGATGCCTTGTGGTGCTTGTATAACTCTGTACTGTCAAAAGTCTAGAAACAGTTAGGGAGATTGTAGAGGAACTAGAGTAGTTTTAAACCACTTGGATAATGCCACTTAACTATGCTTGCAAACACACTAAGCTATCTCAGAATTGTTATAATATGTGAATGGCAACTTGCCCAAAAAAGTTTTTCAATGAAAGCGATTAACAAGGCTCCCTCTACCCCTGTTACTAGGAAAAAAAAAAAAGCTATTTAACTTTTAGTGAGTAAAACCAGGAACTTCCGTCTAGCCACACACAGAAACACGAATGCAACCAAAATTCAACAGACTAATGTCCATAGTAGCTCATTCTACAGGAGTAAACACTTCCACTGAAGCAAGCGGATCAAAGCTAGAAGTAACAAAGAAAATAGGATCCTGGCCTGCTAAGACTGAATAAGAAGAAAGTAGAAGACCACCCTAAAGACAAAGAATTCAGTATGGACAAAAGTAATCCGGGTTTTGATTCTAGCATAGCTCTAAGCGTGTTGAAATTAATTCGAATTCTAATTCGTGGGCAAAACGTGTAACCCATGTTTAAACTCTGCAAGTCATGAAATTGTGTTGTTAATATCTTGAATTCTGTGAACTATCCCCCCACCGTTACAATTTGTCTTGAATAAAGAGAAGCAATCTGGAAACAGAAAAGGCAAACTTGTCTGATAAACATTTAAAACAAGACCAAGCAGATCTGGAAACTAACAAGGCAAACTGTCTGATTACATTTGAACAAGACCAAAGCAGTTTGGAAAACAATGCGAGAAAAAAACTCTTGCTACATGTTGGTTATCAATGAGATCCACAGAAAGAAAGTCGCCTTTTGAAAACATAATAATTGTGGTTTATCAATGGAGACCTACAAGAAAGAAAATTATGCCTTATGCGAATTGTGCCCATTAACTAAGCTTTCTGTGCAATATCTATCATAACTGCTAACCACCAGACCCCCAACAAAATTAGGGACTGAAATTCCAAACTCTCCACACTCGATCTGTTTCAAATGCTGGTCGACAGGTCATCCTTTGGTACTGGACTCAGGCTTACTCAAAACATATGACAGGGAATTGTTCAAAGCTCAAGAACTTTGTGGAAAAGTTCACCGGGTCAGTCAGATTCGGGAATGATCACTTAGGAGCTATCATGGGTTATGAAGATTATGTTATTGGTGACAGTGTGATCTCAAGAGTCTACTACGTGGAGGGACTTGGACACACTCTAATCTCTGTAGGGCAATTTGTGATTCTGATCTGAAGTTGCCATTCAAAAGCATACTTGCTTTTGTTTGTATTATATTAAGGGTACAGACATACTTAAAGGTAGTCGTAGCACCAATTTGTACACGATATCGATTTAATGAGATAATGAAGTCCTTCCTCCAGATATGCTTGTTGACCAGAAGCTTCCAATATTCCAAATCATGTGTGGCAGACTCGTCGTTTAAACACATTTTAAACTTCGGCACAATAAATGTGAATCTTGCTCGAAAAGATCTGATTAAGTTACCTAGATTAAAGTTTGAAAAAGCATCATCTTTTGCTCAGTCTCTGTCAACTTGGAGAAAAGCCAAGAAGTTCTCCCCACAGACCTAAATCTGAAATATTAATATGGAAGGTTCTTCATACACTTCACATGGATCTTTGGTGGTCCAATGAGATTCCTAGAGTAATTACAGGAAGAAATACATCTTAGTCATTCATGGATGACTATTCAAGTATTCACAGGGTTAAAAGTTTTTGAGTCCAAAGATGAAACTTCCAGAGATAGTCATCAACTTCTTAAGTAAATACAGCTTGGTCTCAAACAAACCAGTCAGAATTCATCCCGCACAGATAATGAAACGGAATTTCGTCACCAAGTGATGTCTTGAAGACTATGAAGATGTTGGCATATTTCATTCAAAAGTCTGTTCCTAGAAACTCCTCAACAAAACGGCGTTGCGAAAGACGTAAGCAAATACAACTTGGGAAGCCGCACGTACAATGATGATATTCTCAAAAGCGCATATTTTCTATGGGCCGAAGCTGTAGACTACATGCTTGTTACACCCAGAACGATCCCTAATTCATAACACTCACAACAAAACCCCTTATATATAGCCTTGTACATGAAAAGAAGCAATGAATCTTTACATTTTTCAAGTATTTGGTTGCTCTGTGCTATCCTACAAATGATAGCGAAGATCTAGGCAAATTTCAAGCAAAGCTGACATTTGGATTTTCGTTGGGTATGCTCCTAGGTATGAAGGTGCTATAAATCTACAACAAGAGAACTCGTCGATTATGGAAACAATTCCACTGTCACATTCGAATGAGATGCATCAGTCAATGGCTCCTGTACGCATAAGTTCAGGACCCGAGCCTTTCATCATGACCCCTGGACAACTTAAATCAGGGCTCGCTCCAACCGATAAAGTGATGGAGATGTTATTTCAACCAATGTTTAATGAACATCTTGAACAATCTCGAGTCAATGAACCAATACCTTCTGCTACTGAAATTAAAACGCTCAAGTTGTTCCAGCACCAGGTACATCTTTGTCTACATGATTACGTCAAGATGCACCGCGACAAGTGCTTCATCGTCTACATCCGATATTCATTTCATCCAGGTCCAACATCAAGAAAATGCAAAGAACCCAATCACGAAGATACCCCAATCGATCACGATGTTCTTCATCCTCAAAAAAAACATAAACCCTTGATTACTGGAGATCCAGGTTCGGCACAATCAATCCATCTGGTAATGTTAATTCAAACGAACCCAACCACTTTAAATTACCCACCAGATCATCTCAGAAGATGGACCAAAGATCATCCCCTGGATAACATCGTTGGCAATCCCTCTTGTCCTATATCTACCAGAAAACAGTTAGCATCCGATGCTTTGTGGTGCTGTTTCCATACTGAACTGTCCAAAGTCGAACCCAAGAACTTCAAAATGGCCATGATGAAGATTGCTGGTTTCAAGCCATGCAAGCTGAAATTCACGAATTTGATACGACATTGAAGTATTGGATTGAGTACCTTCTGCCCAATCGATGTTATGGTTATCGCTCTTAAATGGATCAACAAAGCAAGCTTGATGAAATGTTGATGTACTGAAAAACAAAGCTCGGTTAGATTGCAAGGGATATTCGTCAGAGAAGGTATTGATTTTGAAGAAATCGTTTGCTCTAGTTGCAACGGGATAGAGGCCATCAGAATATTCATTGCCAATGCTGCAACCAAGAATATGATCATCTACCAGATGGATGTCAAAACTGCTTTTCTGAATGGTGATCTTCAAGAAGAAGTCTTTGTCAGTCAGCCTGAAGGATTTGAAGACCAGGAAAATCCTACTCACGTCTATCGTCTGAAGAAGCACTTTATGCTTAAGCAGGCACCAAGGGCGTGTAAAGACACACATCTTAAATTTCCTGTTGGCCAACCAATTTCTTCAAGGTGCCTGGATCCAACGTTATTCACACGCAAATCAGGCAAACATATTCTACTTGTTCAAATATACGTAGATGACATCATTTTTGCCTCAACTGATCATAATGCGTGTAACATATTTTCAAAAGAGATGAGCTCCAAATTTCAGATGTCGATGATGGGACAAATGTCGTTTTTCTTAGGACTACAAGTTTCTCAAAGTCCCCCGGAGGCATCTTTATTAACCAAGCAAAATATGCTCCGAAACCTTAAAGAAATATGAATGGATCTCCTCTGACCCTGTCGATACACCAATGGGGGCTGGGAACGATTTGAAACTGGACGAGGATCTCTTGGGATTCCATTGTGAACAAGACCTCGAGTTTCATAGGATGGTTGGGCTCTATCCGCTTATGTACCTTAGAGCCAGTAGACCGACCTTGTAGTCGCCGTTTCAATGTGTTCTAGATATCAGGCTAAGCCTAACCAAAAAGGCACTTTGGAAGCTATCATACGGTGTCTTTCGGTACATAAAGGAACGCATTAAAATGGGTTCTTTGGTATCGAAAGACATAGCCCGATGCACTAACAGCTTATGCATTGGGATCATGCGGGATTCAAGATTCAAGATTAGTACGTCAGGGGGGAAAGTGGCCAGTTGCTTAGAGTTAGATTGGGTTTAGACTGGTATCAAAGAAGCAAAGAAGCACAGCATTATCAACTACAGAGGCGGAATACATCGTCATGTCTGAATGTTTGCCTGATATCCTATTGAGCACCACAGCTAAAGAGACTTCTGGATTTTAACTTCTAAGAAAATTCCTCTGTACTGTGATAAACAAAAGTTCTATTGCTCTTTGGCTGTAACAACGTCCAGCACTCTCGCTCAAAACATTACATCGACATACGCACCATTTCATCCGAGACAAGTGGAAAAATAAGTGTTTGAACTCTACTTCGTAAAACGAATTATCAGCCTGCAGACATTCTCACCAAAGCATTACCAAAGAGAACTGTTCGAATTTTCTTCTTCCACACCAGGCTATGAAGAGTTTTGAACCCCTGAAACTCTCATGACGTCTTCAGAAAAGGATGATAAACAGAATGTCTTAGTGTATCACTTTGTAAATAGGCCACAGTCATTAAATAAAAAATACATTTATATTCTTAGGAAATATTTCTTAATTTAAAAATTAATTTATAATAAAATAATACAATACTTTAGGAAATATTAAGATCCATTTGGAATTACTAAAGCTTGCAATTAGTCCAAATCGCAACCCGTTGACGTCTGGGGCATGGATTACTTTATATCCATGCTTTAAAGGAGTATAGTAAAACAATGGTAAGGGAAGCTGTTCGCGCTAATCTTTCCTTCTCAATTCAACGACTACCCTCTTTCAAATATAGAAAACGGGTCGGTTTTAGGGAGAGTAAATGGAAAAAATCTAAGGGTTCTAAAAACTGTGATGCTAATGAAAGTTAATTATAAGAAGGTATGTTGATATTGTAATGGTTAATATATAGATATTTGAAAGGAGTTAATTAATTTTAACTCAAAGGTCCAAAGTTATCTACGAGTTGTAAATGAATAGGTTAAAAAGCATTATGCTCTTTGTTTCCTAGCCCTTATTAACACAATAGTGACTAAGTTTACCCAATTGCCGAAGTCTTAGAAGTGCCTTAGGAAAATACTTAAAAACAAAAAATAAAAGAAGATGAAACCAAGGGCCTGAATCTGCCCAACTTTCTAACTTATAGGAATTTAAAAGTGCGCGAGTTGCCATTTAGGTCAAACTTTTCGAAAACCGGTCAAAGGGAGAAAACACACACACACACTCCGCATCTCGCCGCCAAATAACAATAAAGCCTCAATCGCGATTTCCAGTGTTTCTTGCAAAGGTAATCATCGATCCTTAATCTATATCATGTATTCTGTGTGTATATCAATGGAATCGAATGGAAACACATTAAAAAGTGTAGAAAAAATAGATCTAGGGTCGCTTTAGATGTAAATGCCAATGTAGTGTTGTAAGGTGTGATTTAGTTGCTGGGAATTGTTCATAAGGTATATGTTAATAAGTTTTGATGTGTGGTTTTCTATCTCAAACAATAGTGAATGATTTGCCCATGATTCTTAATGGCGGGTTGACTTTTAGAAAGTAAAAGTCGATTTGTGTGATGGAAAGGATGGTAGTAATGTGTGTCTTATGCGTAGGATAGCCTAGGAATGCCTTAGGATGTGATTAGTGTTGAAAAAGGAGGTGCGGGGTTTGAATTTTAAGAAACCAGTTCCGAATGCGAGGTGCGTTATGTT
Source organism: Tanacetum coccineum (assembly GCA_026074375.1). NCBI lineage: Eukaryota > Viridiplantae > Streptophyta > Magnoliopsida > Asterales > Asteraceae > Tanacetum > Tanacetum coccineum. Next base: position 16,085 of record BQNB010108061.1, on the reverse strand, counting down.
TCTATGTGGCAGTTGGTTTATTTTATAAGTTTTTAATAAAATACTCAACCCCTGTTCAAACGGCGGGTTGATTAACCCAGCCGAGTGCCTAAAACAGCGGGTTGACTAACAGCGGGTTGATTAACAGCGAGTTGCCTAAACAGCGGGTTGACTAACAGCGGGTTGATTAACAGCGAGTTGCCTAAACGGCGGGTTGATTAACAGCGAGTTGCATTACGGCGGGTTGACTAATAGCGAGTTGCCCATAATTTCTTTTTTTATTCCAACAGGTAAACCGCCGTCTCTCGGCGGTTTGGTCGAATATTTTTATATATTAAAATATTCAACCCGCCCCTTTTTCAAATGTAATTCCATGGCGGTTTAGTGCCTTCCTCGCGGCGGTTTGCTCAATTCTCCTCACGCGATTGGCATTCTCCGTGGCGGCGGTTTGGCCTAATTTCATATTTTGGGGCCCATTAACCCAATAATCTATCAAGGCCCCTTCGAATGACCCAGTTGCTTTTCTAAACTCCCATCCGCTTTGTTTAACAAGTAAGTGATCCTGTTTGGATAATTCTCATCCTGTGCGATCATGTGTAGATATTCCATCAAACCATAGTTACCACTGTTGTTAATCAAATCTTGCAGTTACAGTGACTTTTATCAGAGTGCTAACGTTCTCTCTAACATCGTTTCCTCTGCAATGTTTTTGTCTTGCTTTGTTAATACTCCTTTGCACATACATGGCAGAACAAAATGTTCCCAATCAACCACCGACAAGAACAGAATGATAGATGTACCTCGCTCTCAGTTTAACAAATCGGGAAAAGCAACCTTCTTTTCAATGCACAAAAGATTCAAAAGAACCCCATCTTTCAGATATCAGTGGACATCCTGAGTAATACCAACTTCTTCCAAGCATTCACTGCCTCAGCAAATGTTCCTGCTATCTACCTGCAACAGTTCTGGAACACAATGAAATATAACGAGAAGACTAGGTTTATAGTTGTTCTATTGATGAACACTTGTTCGATCTAAGGCTGATCTTCTCAGCAAGGCATTAGCGAATTACTCTATCAACCCAACTCACCGCATTTGAGTTACCTTCGTCTGGTAACACGGTGGATTGATTTTTGTTAAACGAGCTGGTATCCTGAACCTGTATAAATTGCTCCAATATACGGGTGAATTATGTGTATCAACCATGGAGGGCAATTCTATCCTTAATCAACCAGTGCTTGACAGGAAAGACTTCTGGCAGTGACAAACCCAGACACCCAGTTCTGCAAATGCTGTGGGGAATCGTCACTCAAACTAATGTTTGATCACAGAGCTGTTAATGGGAAGAGTTTACTCCAGGGATCCAACCATTTTTCTCATACAAAGCAAGCCACAAATCCAGTCTGAAGAACCCCCATAAGAAAGTAACATCTCTCCCTCATCCCTTATGGACGGTTTTATTCCAAGTGATAGTCGACTTACTTGTCAAGCAATAACAACATCCATCGACGCTCCTGATTTTGCTATTCCATCATACTGGATGATTAAATATTAGGAAATCTTCAAGTTCTTGTCCCTAAAGGGTGAGCAGTTTAAGTGAGGAATGGCAATTCCCGATCCCCTGATAACTGAAGCCATTCAACAATCCTCGTATTATCCCAAGTATCTGGAAATGGTTGCTGAGAATACAAAGAAAACCCCTCAAGAAAGTGCAAGCGTGCAACCTGCAACAAAGCGTGCTACACCCAAAAAGCCCACAACCACCACTCCAGTCAAACAAAAAATTTCCAAGCCCAACTACCTCCTCCGACAAGAAACCTTCTAACGTAAGCTTCCACCGAAAGTTAGAAAGGGAACGCGCTACTTTCTAACTGTTTACAGAAGATGATGAAGCTCAACAAGAATCTATTCCTCTAGAAGAAGATGATGATCCTGATCTCGAAATGGCTAAGAAGATGAGTTTGGAAGCTCATCAAGAAAAGGGAGAAGGAGAAGGTGATGATGCTGACATGGAACGAGCTATTAAGCTTAGCTTGGATCCAGCCTTTCTGCCACAAGGTCGGGCACCTGTTGGAGGAGTAATGATCAGGGACCCAGTATCAGAAACAACTTCCAAACTGCATGAAGTAGTAGGCAAGGGAAAGCCGTTGTAAACTGAAAACAAGTAGCTCCATTCCCTGATCGATCTGTCAAAGAAAGTAAAGAACTACTGATCATATTATCCTTGTTAGGCGAGATCAAACTCCTCATAATTCGACACTGGACCCTCTTCCAACCTATGTTAGACACATCATGAGAAACCGTGATCCATGAACTTCTCAACGTCTGATTTCAGAAAGAAATGAAAAGTGAAACAAAGCCGCTGCTCCTAAGGTGACAAAGATCAGATGAAGTAGACACGTCTACAGTAACCATCAGGAGTAAGCATCCTGTAATCAAACCCTGAAGAAAGCACCACGAGGCTCTGGCTGACCAGACCCTTAGTCCACTGAAAAAAGACCAGACTGGAATCAACTCTGAAAATTTACATGTTCTCTTCTGGACCAAACCCTGAGCACATGGATGATGAATTCCTCGCTACAACAAGCCTACCCAACGGTTTATGAAAACCTGAAGCTCATAACAGACGAATGTGTCATCGATGATAAACCAGCAAGTCATTCTGGTTCTATGTCTTTCCATGAAAAAAATCTCTATGACACATTCAACTTGGGGATCAATTTCTTTATGACAAACCAGCCGAAGATGATCAGGAGAAATCTAAATTTAGAGAGGAGTTCGATTCCACCATACCTGATCCAAGTCATCAGACAGTAACGTCAACTCCTCCAGTGATTGCTCCCTCACAGAGGCTCAAATCAATCTCATCTTCTTAATCCGTCATTACTGGTCACCTCCTACCACCCAATCAACACATGAAGCTACAACAATCACCACATATCCCCTTGTAATTACTCCAATTTCATCGCCCTTCTGCTAAGAGTGCCAAGATTGGAGCAAGAGAAGTCCTGAAGTGAAGAAGACTGATCCTCTACCTGATGTTTTTGGCTTCATTAGATCCCAAGTTCATACGTACGCGGCTGTTGATCAATGTCAAGGAACAAAACTTATGATGCTCTCCTTAAGGTTCTGAACGACACAACTGCAGATTTAAACGATGAAATACTACTCCTGTGCTGCCTGGCTTAGAGTCCTATCCAGAATCAAAGAATCTGAAAAGATCCCGAAGGAGATTATCAGAATCAAAAAGGAATAAGGTAAGGAGAAACAAGATTCAACTTACTCCATCAGGTTAACTGATAAAGTTAATCTTGAAGAATTTGATCTAAAGAGTGCCTCTCTTCAAACACATGAATAAGAACAAATCTGCAAACAGAAATCTTGCCAACTACCATCTATACCATGCACTTATGGAAGCTTTGATAGCAGATGAAGATGCCATGGATAAGGAAGTTGCAAACAAGGTTAAAGACCACAAGAGAAAGCATGATAGTGATGATGATGAAGACGATGATGATGAAAGGCTTCAGCTGGATCAAACCAAGTAAGTCAGCACATAGGAGAAGACACGCTCTGGTGCTTCTGGTTTAGCTCAACCTCCTACAAAAGATGATGAGCCAAAGTTCGAAGAAAACCACGGGATTTCTGATGCAGCTGCTTCCAAACAAAACTTCCAGCACACACCACAACGATGGCAAATCACTGACACAAGAGATGCTTTGCTGACTCTTTGATGCACCAGATCTTGATTTCCGAATTCAGAACATTCCCTGAGCAATTCTTTAGATAACATTCCAATGCAGATGAAGGGACTGAATCCAGATAAGGAGGACACTGACAACACTCACATTTCCCAAGGTGTTACCACTACGAGGTTTAAGGAAGCCGATTCCAGAAAGCGAGAGACCTATACACCTGAACCAGAATGGACATTCCCACGAGACAGATTTCCCGGAACAAGAGAATAACAAGGGCGAAATTACATCCCACAACGTAAAAGTTCCTGAAGAGAACAAGCTTCATAGGAAGACTATGATATTGGGTCATTTTGCATCAAAATGGTTCTGCAGACAGACATGAAAGAAGAAGCTCTGCAAACTGATTTAGAGGTCCAGCTTTCAACCCTTATTAAAGCCTTATCATAAGAAACAACGTCTTTTCTTCATAGAAGAATTGGGTTGAATGCCATAAGCTGCTGACAATAAGGTTGACTTGAATAATCACTAGAGGTTCACAAATCCGCAAAATATAATATGATGTCACTAAGCCCTTAGGAGTCCACCTGGTCAGTAACTATTCAACACACAATTCTTCTTCAATAAGGATCTGGATTATCTTCTGAACAGGTGACAAAGAGCGAACAATTGCTTTATCCATATCCAAGCACAAAGCCACTCGGTACCGTAACGATTGGCCTTGCAAGAAAATTAAGTTCCATCATTATGGGTTAAAGAGTGAACGCGAATATGACATTAGTGGCGGTCTATGACATCACTCACGTGTTTAGGAGAAAGGATTCATATCAACAAACACGTGAGTCCTCTGATCGGAAGCAGTCAATCGTAGATGTCGAACTCGTAGTGTGATCAGTTCAAGGTATTCTTTCGAAAAATAAGGATACAACTACCTAAGAGAGATAATCTAACGCCGTGCTGATTACAAAGTACAAGAACTCAGAAAAAAGGATTTCAAAAATCGTCAGCCAAATGATTTTGAAGATCTGTTCCTTCTCCCAATATTCAAAGAAAACGCAACCATCTGCCCAAGATAGACAAGACTATTCTTCACACAGCAGTACAACATGGGATAAGAAAAACCTGTGATCAGAATCGTGGTGGAGACTTACATTACAGCTCGGGATTGAAAGTAATCAAACAAAGATCAACCTTAAACGTCTAAATTGGGAATGCGCCGACTAATTACTTTTTTATCCCCCAAAGAAGATTATACGATTGTCCCTAAGCCAAGAGCCATTGTCTACAGAGACAGAAATGATCAAAGAAAGCTGATGAGGCTGAATGAGCTACACAAGTTTAGTGATGGGACGTTGACAAGAGTCATGGAAAAGCTGGACCAAATGGTTAAAGACTTTCATCTGTACGAGTACAATAAGGGCATGGAGACTAGGAAGTGGTCAGAGGATGACAAGAGAAGAAGCAAAGACTTCATCACTGCAATCGAGAAAAGACTACAGATCAGAAGGATCTATCGAAGTCTAGAAAGCTTTGTTGGAGGAAGAATAAGAGATATTGACTACAGGCTGATCAACAGAACAACGTGACGACATCGTCGTTACAATCAAAAGGTCAACTTTTATTTCTTATTGTGAATAATATACCTTGTACATCAGTAAGTAGTTAATCTTTTGATGATGAAGTGTAGGAGTAATTTATATCCCTCAACGATTGAGGGGGAGCAGTTAGATGTTTCTTACACGTCTTGCGAATTAAGGCCACACTTTTCTCCCAAATTTTATAACATATTTAAATCAATTGATATCCAAAATGTCAAAGGGTTTAAAATTTTTGATAAGGGGAGAAAATGTGATTAAAATATGTGTATAATAATAACTGTGATTATTAGGACTCATATACTCCGCCCAAACGTGCTAAACAATTTCGAATACCGAAGCACATTTTGAGGGGGAGCGTTTCTGAAAAAATCAAAAACGATCGAGGTACTAAACGCTTTGATATTTATATCATTAAAAAGTGTAGAAAAATAGATCTAGGGTCGTTTTAAGACGAGTACACCAATGTAGTGTTGTAAGGTGTGATCTAGTTGCTGGGAAGTGTTCATAAGGTATATATTAATGAGTTTTGATGTGTGGTTTTCTATCTCAAACATTAGTGAATGAGTTACCTTTGATTCTTAACGGCGGGTTGTAGTTTAAAAATTAGATATATGTGTGTTTGATGAAAAGAATGGTAGCAATGTATATCTATAGCGTAGGAATGCCTTAGGATGTGATTAGTGTTGAAAAAGGAGGTGCGGGGTTTGAATTTTAGGAAACCGGCCCGAATAGCGAGTTGCGTATATTTCTAAACGGCGAGTTGGTTATTTTATTATTTTTAAATAATAACTTACTCAACCCGCTGGTTCATACGGCGGGTTGATTCACAACGGGTTGCCCAACAGCGGGTTGCTTAAACGGCGGGTTGACTCATAGCGAGTTGCCTAACGGCGGGTTGACAACAGCGAGTTGCCTAAACGGCGGGTTGACAAACCAGCGGATTGACAACAGCGAGTTGCCTAAACGGCGGGTTGACAAACCAGCGGATTGATTAACAGCGAGTTGCCTAAACAGCGGGTTGCCTAACAGCGGGTTGCCTAACAGCGGGTTGCCTAACAGCGGGTTGCCTCGAAGTTGGCATTTGCCTGGCGGCGGTTGGGAATATGTTTCATATTATGGCCCATTGTGCCCAATAAATATATATCAGGCCATTCGAATGACCCAATGCTTTTCTAAAATCCCATCGGGCTTAGTTAAATAAGTAAAGATCTTGTTGGTTAATTCTGCATCTTGTGGATCATGTGTAGATTTTACATCAAACAGGTTACCACTGTTGTTAATCATCGTGCTGTACATGGATTTTATCAATGCTAACATTTTCCTTTTCTCTTAACCATTGTTTCTCTGCAATGTTTGGTCTCTTTGATAATACCCTTTGCAGAATACAATGGGCAAGAACAATATGTTCCTATATCCACAGCAAGAAACGATGTGCGATTGTACTCCTCTCAGTGGTTAAACAATCGGGAAAAGCAAACTTCTTTTCACACGCACCAAAAGATTCAAAAGAACCCCATCATTTCAGATATCAGTTGGACATCTGGAGTGAATAAAAACTTCTTTCTAAGCATTCACTGCCTCAGCAAATGTTCCTGCTATCTACCTGCAACAGTTCTGGAAAACAATGTCATATAACGAGAAGACTGGGGTTTATAGTTGTCAAGTTGATGAACAATGGTTCGATCTAAGTGCTAATCTTCTCAGAAAGGCATTAGCAATTACTTGAGTTACCTCCATCTGGTAACACGGTGATTGATTTTGTTAATGAGCTAGGGTATCCTGAACCTGTAGAAATTGTCTCCAATATACGGGTGAATTATGTGTATCAACCATGGAGTAAGGGCTGATTTCTTTTCTGAAAGGCATTAGGCAATTACTCCGGTAAAATCCCAAGCTCATCCATTTGAGTTGCTGTTTGGTAACAACTGTCATTGATTTTCGTTTAATGAGTGGGGTATCCTGAACTGTAGAATTTGTCTCCAACATAAGAGTGGAAGTATGTGTTATCAACCATGGACGGCAAATATGTCCTTAAATCAACCTAAGTGCTTGACAGGAAATGACAAACCTAGAACCCAGGTAGTTTGCAAATGCTGTGGTGGAATCGTCACTCAAAAACTAAATGTTGATATGCACAGAGCTGATATAAGAAGAGTTCACTCAAGGGATCCAGCATTTTTCTCACCACCCCCCCCCCCCCCCCCCCAAAGCAAGTTCACAACGCCAGTCTGAAAGAACCCAAAGAAGAAAGTAATCCTCTCCTCATTCCTTATGGACGGTTTTCCAAGGTGATAATATATTACTTGGTACAAAGCCATAACAACATCCAACGACGTCCTTGAATTTGCTGTTCATCATACTGGAAGATGATTATGTCTTAGGAAATCTCAAGTTTGTTCCCTAAAGGTTGCGTCAGTTGAAAGTGTTTGGAATGCAATTCCTGATCCCCTGTAACTGAAGCATTTCAAACATCATCGTATTATCCCAAATATTGAAAATGGTTGTGAGATACAAAGAAAACCCCAAGAAAGTGAACGCGTTTTGCAATCTGCAACAAAGCGTGCATACACCCAAAAAGACCATACAACCACCACACAAGTTAAACATTTCCAAGCCGAGCTCCTCCTCCGACAAAAGAACCCTTCCAAGCGTTAAGCTTCCACAGAAAGTTAGAAAAGGAAAAAACGTCTTTTCAACTTGTGGACGAAGATGATGAAGCTCAACAAGAAATCTATTCTCATGAAGAGGTAATGATCTGATTTCGAACGGGCTAAGAAGATGGAGTTTGAGAGCACTTCAAGAACAGAGAGAAGGAAGAAGTGATGATGCTGACTTGGAACGAGCTATTAGCTTAGTTGGATCCATGCCTTTCTGCCACAAGGTTCGGGCACCTGTTGGGGGTAACAATCAGGGACCAAAGTATCAGGAAACGACTTCCCAAACTGCATGAAGTGGTAGACCGGTAGGCAAGGAAATGGCCGTTGTAACTGAAGGACAAGCTAGCTCATTCCCTGATCGATCTTGTCAAAGAAGAAAAGAATATGATCAGTTTATCCTTGTTAGGCGTGACCACAACTTTATGATTCAACAATTGGACCCTCTTCTCAGCCTTGAAGCTGACACAATTAGAGAAAGTGATCCCAATGGAATCTTCATCCACATCGGATTCAGGAACGAAAGAAAGTTGTGGAAACAGAAGAAACCGCTTGCTCCTAAAGGTGACAAAGATCAAGGTGAAGTGAGTAGATCTCGTCTACGTAACATCAGGAGTAAGCATTCTGTATCAGAACCTGAAAAGGCGGGCATAAGGGCTTATGGTGGCAGACCCTGAGCCATGAAAGAAGACCAGACTGGATCAGATCTGGAAAATTAACTCGTGTATCTTGCTGGACCAAACCCTGAGCACATGGATGATGAATTCCTCGCCCACATGCCTACCAAAATAGGTTCATGAATGATAACCTGAAGCTCATAACAGACGAACGTCGTCATCGATGATAAACCAGAAAGTCATTCGGGTTTTTTGTCTTCCATGAAAATCTCGATGACACTTCTTATATCATTTATGGGATCAATTTCTCTTTGACACAACACCAACCGAAGATGATCAGGAGAAATCTAAAGTTAGAGAGGAGTCTGATTCCACCATACCTGATTCAAGTCATCAGACAGGAACTTCAACTCCTCCAGTGATTCCTCCCTTCACAGATGTTCCATCTTCTAAGCCGTCATTACTAGTCACTCCTCATCCAATCAACCACAGAAGCTAAAACCAATCACCACATCTCTCCCTGAAATCACTCCATTCATCGCCCTTCAGCTAAGAGTGGCAAGAGATGTCTAAAGTAAAGAAGACTGATCACTCTGCTAATGTTTTGGCTTCAATTAGATCCCAAGTTCCTACGGCTGTTGATAAATATCTAGGAACAAAACTTGATAATGCTCTCCTTAAGGTTCTTGAACGACACACTGCAGATTTAATCGAGAAATACTCTGTGCTGCCTGGCCCAGAGTCTATCCAGAATCAAGAATCTGAAAAGAGTCCGAAGGAGATTATCAGAATCCAAAAAGGAACAAGGCGAGGAGAAACAAGATTCAACTTACTCCATCAGGGCAAACTGATAAAGTTGATCTGAAGATTTGGACCTAAAAGAGTTGCTCTTTTTCTTCAAGCAATGAATAGATCAAGTCTTGCAAAACCCGAAATACCTGCCAACTACCGTCTATCACCATGCACTTATGGAAGCTTGATAGCAGATGAAGACGCTGGATAAGGAAGTTGAGACAAGGTTAAAGATCACAAGAGGGAAAACTTGATAGTGATGATGATTGCGATCGATGATGATGATGAGGGACCTTCAGTGGATAAAACCAGTAGGTCAACAAAGAGAGAAGATTGATTCTGCCGACTTCTGGGTCAGCTCAACCTCCTCCGAAAGATGTATAACCAAAGTTCAAAGAAAACCAGGGAGTCTGATGCATCTGTACCAAACAACATCCCGCCCTAAACCCTCTACTGGATGGCCGATCATGAACCCAAGAGATGCTGGTGCTGATTCTTCGATGCACATATCTGATCCCGAATCAGAACATTCGAAACAATCTTCAGATGACATTACAATGCAGGATGAAGGGAATGACTCAGATATGGAGGACAATCAACAACGCTCACATTACCAAGGTGTTGCTCGGGTGGGACCACTACGTGGTTTAAGCGGATTACGAAAGCGAGGAGACCTGCTTACACCTGAACCAGGAATGGGACCATTTCCCCCGATAGGATTTCCCCACGAACCAGAGGATCAACTGGGCAAATAATTTAACGCCACAGCGTAATAAAGTTCCTGAGGAGAACAAGCTTCAAAGGAAGACATATGATATTGGGTCGTTCATCAAATGGTTCTGCAGACGAACAGGAAAGAAGAAGCTCTGCAAAGCTGATTTAGAAGGTCCAGCTTTCAACCTTGTTAAAGCCTTTCATAAGAACAGCGTCTTTCTTCAATATCAGATGGATGAATGCCATAAGCTGCTGACAAATAAGTTGATTGAGTAATCCTGAGGGCGTCATCAAATTCTGAGAAATATAGACATGAACCACTGCCCTTAGGGAGGACCTCCCAGGTCATGGTAATAATTCAACCACAATTTTCTTTTAATAAGGATCTGGATTATCTGCTGTCAGGTGTACAAAAGAGCGAAAAAATTGCCTTATCCATCATCCAAGCTCCCAAAGCCGCCTTCGGTTACCTAGACTTTGGCCTTGAAGAATTAGTTCCATCATTGTGGGTTGAGAGTGAACGTGAATATGACATCAGTGCGGTCTATGGCATCACTCACTGGTGGTTTAGGAGAAAGGAATTCTACATCAATAAACATAGTGAGTTCTCTGATCGTGAAGCAGTCAGATCGCAGATGCGAATTCTCAGTGTGATCAGTTGTCAAGTATTCGAAAAAAATACGGATACAACTACCTAAGGAGAGATTAATTCTACAACGTGATGATTTACCAAGAGTACAAGAATCTCATAAAAAAGGATTTCAAAAACCTTATTCCAAATGATTTTGAAGATCGTTCCTACTCAATATTCATGAAAAGCTCAACCATCTGCCCATACAGACAAGGACTAGTCTTCACACAGCAGTCCAAACATGTGGTATAAGAAAACCTGGTGATCAGGAATCATGTGGAGGACTTACAGCACGGGATTGAAGTTTATCAACAACAAATGATCAACCTTGAACGTCCAAACTGGGATGCAGCGAAATTTCCCGGGACTATTACTTCAAAGAAGTTTATACGATAGTCCCTAAGCCAAGAGCCATTGTCTACAGAGGACAGAAAATGATCAAAGAAAGTTGAATGAGTGAATGAGCTTACAAGTTTAGTGAGTTGGACGTTGAGAGTAATGGAAAAACTGGAGCACATGGTTAAAGACTTCTCATCTGTCTTCGAGTACAATAAGGGCATGGGAGTCTAGGAAGTCGGTCAGAACGATGACAAGAGAAGAAGCAAAGACTTCATCACTGCAATCGAGAAATGGACTACAGATCAGAAGGATCTAAATCAAAGTCTAGATAGCTTTGGTGGAGGAAGATAAGAGATATTGACTACTGGGCAATGATCAAACAGCAGCAACGTGGACAGACATCCTCGTTACAATAAAAAGGTCAATTTTATCTCTTATTATGAAAAATATATCATGTACGTTAGGAAGTAGTTAATCTTTTGATGACTAAGTGTAGGAGTAATTTATATCCCTCAACGATTGAGGGGGAGCAGTTACATGTCTCTTACACGACTTGCGAATTAAGTCCACACTTTTCTCCAAATTTTTATAAACATATTTAAATCAATTGATATCCAAAATGTCAAAAGGGTTTAAAATTTTTGATAAGGGGAGGAAAATGTTGATTAAATATGTGTAATAAGAATAACAGAGATTATTAGGAATCTCAATATACTCGCCAACGTGCTAAAAAATTTCGAATACCGAAGCACATTTGAGGGGGATTGGGAGCGTTTCTGAAAAATCAAAAAACAATCGAGGGTACTAATCGGCTTTTGAAAATTTATTATCATAAAAGTACTTATTGGAATTTTCACTTGGTTTTTATGGAAAGGAGAAACTGTACCAAACGACCGACCATGCATTTTTTACTTAATTGGAATTATAAGGATGGTAAGGTTAGGTAATTATTTTCCAATGATCCAGCCATAACCGGAGGGATCTTACCAGGGACAATCCATAGTTAGTGTATAAGTCTTAGGTAATGAATGGAAAAGGAGTAAAAAGTAAGAAATAAAGGGAAAAGTGTCGACTGAGAAGAGCTAGTACTGGAATAAAACCCAACAAGGTTTTCAGTCATGAGTCTCGGTAGACTGAAGGGGTGATGAATAAAAAGGAATTGTAAAGATAACGGGTTGTAAAGAATGAAGCCCTCCATTTTTTTTTTTTACCCAATTTTTTTTAAGGGGCGAAAAGAAAACCGGTCAATTTCTTATTGCTGCCAGAATCATAAGATGATTGTGACATTGACGATCAACATCATGGACCAGGTGTAATGCCTATTTTTTTCCACAACCCTCCCTTATTTTTTTTTTTCACTAGCACTTCTCCTTAGAATCTTTCAAAAGATTTCTGTTTCATTTCTCACGAAGACTAAACAAGGTATCTATTGACTTTCTCACTCCGAGTTAGTTGATATTGAACAGGTGGCAGTCTGCTCCAGCCTCTGATTACTAGAACCAAAATGCACTATTGAGTCTAGAGCCAAGAGATCGTTAATTAATCTCATTAGGACCACTTATCCAATTCTCTTGATCTTTCACACACAGTGGAAACAAGTCTATCTAAGTGTCCTTCGCATTATCATTGTGATATTGCCAGAAAACATCCGAAGTGAACGATTGGCTTTTCACAATGAAGATGGAAAATCCTGTAGAGCCAAAATCAAACAAGCTCTAGGTATGTGACTTGTACGATTCTATAAGTAATCAATCTATGTGACATTGGAAAGAAACGAATGGTGCGATTCTGTGTGAATCAATTTGTTCCAGTAATAAGAATTGACGGTTATTGATATTTTGACAAACAATCAAAAAACTCTCGATTCAGTGTTACAAAGTCTTTCATAAGAAAAATTAGGACTGTCTTTTCAAATCTATTTTCTCTTTATTACTAACTTGTTTCATTACAGGATCATTTTAAAGATAGAGATGGAGAATGGAGATACCCAGTTCAGTAATGTCAAGGAGAAACACCAAATGCTAAGGACACGACCTACACTTGTTATTTATGATGTTATGGAAAGACCCATAAAGGTGGTCAAAGCTTCCGCAAACACTGTTGTCATGTTTCATTCTCAAGTGCAACAATAATGGCGATCATCATTACAAGATGATGTGTAAGATTAAGTTGGGCGATGATCTCAAGAAAGCTCAAGATCACAGTCCAAAGGACAAGTGTAAGATGACATCAAAAGAATTATCCTAAATGTAAGATATTAAATGTCCACGAGCTAAGACTGAAGTGATTAAGATTTGGTTTATCAGGGGTGACTCCTTAAGGGGGAGATTGTTTAGATATTAGAAAAAGACTCGGTCACCCCGTGAGTTTTACTGTTTATTTTAGCTTCGTAGTTTCATTGGTTAATAGTACGTTTTTCGGTTTAAGTCGGGTTCAATATACCCGGTATATTGTCAAGTACTTATATAGGCCTCTTCTAACTTTGGAAGAGTAAGCTAGTCATTATTCTAGCATTTACAAAGAATACTTTTCTCTCTAGATATTCTCTCTCAAGTGTTTCCTCTCTGAAACTTTGCCAAATCCAAGAATCGACCCCGTGTTATGATATTAGGATATACCACATGAGCTTAGCCGGAGGAAATCTTTTATCGAGAATTGAGAGAAGAACCTGATCACAACGTTCAAAACAGCGGTTTCTTAATCTTGGAGTCATGAATTTTCTTCGTTTTCTCTTTGTAGATTAAAGAGTTCTCGTAAGCTTGATCCCGGAGTTCATTTAATTCATTCATTTGAACTTTCCAGTGAACCCGCGGTCTTAAGGTTAAAATTACAATGTTTTAAGGCCCAATAGGCCTTGTGTTCAAGTTCAATAGGAAGACGACAAGCCTTTCTGTACACGGGCTTATAAGGAGTGCACCTGATGGGTGTTTTGAAAGCAGTACGGAAAACCCATAAAGCATCATCTAACTTATCGGACCATGAAGCACGATTTTCACCTACGGTCCTTTCTAAGATACGTTTCAAACCAAGATTTGAAACCTCTACTTGTCCACTCGTTTGTGGATGAATACGCGGTGAAAGACGGTGAGTAGACTCCATATTAAGCAATGTCGCCTTCGCGGAATTGGTCGTTGGCAAAATGAGTACCGCGATTCACTTAATTATAGCATGAGGGTATTTCCAACAATGCGGGCAAAAAATAGATTTCAGAATTTAACAATGACTCAGGCATCATTAGTAGGGAGCGCTTTTGCTTCAACCCATTTAGACAAGTAGTCAACGGCTACGAGAATGTACTTGTTCCCTCGAGAAGACGGGAACGGTCCCATAAAATCGATGCCTCACACGTCAAAAATCTCGCATACTTGAATTGCATTTTGAGGTATTTCGTCCTTTTACAAGATTTTTCCTTGACGTTGACATGAGTCACATGACTTTACCATGTCGTGGGCATCGCGGTAAATTGTCGGCCAATAGAAACCGGAATTGAAGACTTTCTTAGCGGTGTAGTTTGCACCATGATGTCCCTCGGTGGGTCCATTATGGCAAGCCGTGAGGATATCAACAGCTTCTTATCCGTGAACACACCGTCTAATCACTTGATCCGCACAAATCCAAAATAAGTAGGGGTCATCCCAAAAATAATGCTTAACATTCTTAAAGAACTTTTTCTTTTGCTAGGACGACATCCGTTTCACTATAAAATTCCCCGCATGGTAATTTACAATGTCCGCAAACCATGGGGTACTAGAATCACCATGAAAAGTTATCATTCTGAGGGTCTTGAGAGGAAATGTTTCATTAATTTCCTTTTTCTCGAGATCACCTTGATGAGGGTTCTCTAATCTAGATAAATGGTCAACTGCAAGATTCTCCGCTCCTTTTTTATCACGAATAATGACATCAAATTCTTAGAGTAGGAGAATCCACCAGAGCAATCTCGGGTTAGCATCTTGCTTAGCAAGAAGATACATGAGAGCCGAGTGGTCCGTATACATTATGGTCTTTGATAAGACTAAGTAAGGCCAGAATTTCTCAAAAGCATACACCACGGCTAATAACTCTTTTTCTGTAGTCGTGTAGTGTGCTTGAGCATCCATCATGGTCTTACTTGCATATTGTATAGGTTAAAAATATTTGGTCTTACGTTGCCCCAAGACTGCACCTACCGCGTAATCACTAGCTTCACACATAATTTCAAATAGTAGGTCCCAATCAGGGGCAACTAAAATCGGGGCTTAGGTTAACTTCTTCTTAAGTATATTAAACGCTTCAATACATTCTTTCGAGAAAATAAATGAAGTTTCTTTTTCTAGAAGATGGGTCATCGGCCGGGCGATTTTAGAAAAATATTGGATAAATCGACGATAGAACCCGACGTGACCTAAAAAACTTCGAACACTTTTAACGAAAGTCGGATGAGGAAGTTTAGCTATAACATCAACTTTAGCTTTGTCGACCTTAATCCTGGACTTTGAAATCTTATGTCCTAGAACAATGCCTTCTTTTACCATAAAATGGCATTTCTCCCAATTTAGAACTAAATTAGTGTCTTCGCACCGTTTGAGCATTTTGTCTCAGTGGAAGAGGCATGAAGAGAAAGAATCCCTGAAGACCGAGAAATCGTCCATAAAGACCTCCATTGTTTCCTCGATCATATCGTGGAAAATGGCCATCATGCACCTTTGGAACGTGCCCGGAGCATTACATAAGCCGAAAGGCATACTTCAGTAGGCAAACGTCCCATAAGGGCAAGTGAAGGTGGTCTTCTCTTGGTCTTGAGGGTTAATTAGAATTTGAAAATATCTCGACAAAACCATCTAGAAAATAATAGTATTCATTTCCCACGAGTCTTTTGAGCATTTGGTCCATAAACGGCAACAGAAAATGATCTTTACGAGTCACATCATTAAGCTTTCGGTAATCTATACAAACACGTCATCTGGTAACTAGTCTTGTAGGAATTAACTCATTATCTTCATTTTCAACTATGGTCATACCACCCTTCTTAGGCACACAATGAACGGGGCTCACCCACAGACTATCAAAGATAGGGTAAATCAATC
>BQNB010108060.1:2776-23034 GCA_026074375.1 Tanacetum coccineum | reverse complement strand
TGAATTTTATTAATGGTAAAAAGATTACAATGCTTTTAAAAGTAAATTACAAGAATTAAATTGACATTTTAAGTAAAAATAAGCTGTAAAATAAACAATAAGCTAAATCGTACTCTACACTACTCCTCATCTATATCCTTTGTGTGTGTGAGTGTAGGGCTTTTTATAGCCTGCCTGGAACCTTCTAGGCTTGCCTTGGATCCCAAGCCTTAATCAATCATCACCATTGGATTCTTTAATCATTGAAGAATTGTTGTAAGCCGTTGGATCACATATGTGCACACACGGATTGCCAGCGTGGCAATCCGTGATGTGACATATGTGTTACCTCTGTGAGTGATTAGAGAGATAAAAACCCATCTCATTTGTGCTTCCCCATTGATGACGTGGCCTATGGCTTGAGTGAGCTACTAAGGGCTTTTGAGAAGACCCTTTTGTCCTTGCCATAGTAAAGTAGAACCCTTGAATTGACTATCCTGCCCATCAATTTGATAAAGCCCTTTGAATTACCCTGGATGGTGACTTTGGGACGACGGGTGAATAGTGACTAGGGATTTTTGGCGCCTAAATTCTTTTTAACTGAATTGTGGTAAAATTCAGTTTGAACTTAGGGTAAATTACATAATGAGCCCCTCTCTATTCTTTGTCCAATTTTAGTGTAAAATTATTTTCGGAAATGGCAAGAGTAGTCCTTTTGGGAGATATGCATGTTTTGGTCCCTGGTGTTTATAAATAAGAGAGTTGGGCTATGGTTTTGGGTTATTGAATCGGGTCGCAGGCCATTTAGGGCTTAGGGGAACATTTATGGATTTTTCTGTAAAGTTGAGGCGCTTATAAAATGGATTATATGTGGGTCTTGTTGACTTTTCGCGGGACCATATGATTGAATTTCTTTGAACTGGATTTGACTGAGGCTTGCTTTTCTGGCTCGGCTTCTGGCTTTTGTCCAATCTTCGCATTTGCGTCTGTGCTTTGCTTGTTTTTCCATTCTTCCATTCTCGCGTCTGTGTTTGCTTGTTTTTGATGGTTTTCTTGTGATTTCTAATATATCTGTACATGCACATACAGAACACAGAAACAAGTATATTTTTGCCATTTTTTTACTGTGTTTTGGGTTTAATTAGGTTATTTAAAACATAAATGGATATGTGTATTTTACACTTATCATCCTTACCACTTCCAAATGTGTTAACTTTTGAGAGAGGTGGATCATTGAACTGTTTAGATGTAGTCTCAAACCAAGTTTGAGCATCTACATCCCCCAATATGGTATCTTGGCACCTGGGACCACTACCTAAACCAATTTCCTAAGAACTTAGCTCATTAAGTGTTGCCATGGATTGGGTCTTAATTTATGTTACCAATGTCTTGCTCTACTTCAAAACTAGAAGCAGTAGTGGCAGCCCTTTCCATTCTGTCACCTAACTCCTTATGGACAGCCTCATCACCAACCTTTTTAGGGGGACCACAAGACTGAGGTACCTTTGTGTCCTGACCTCTTTTAATTTGCCTACACTTGTGATTGATATTACATGTCTTTGCATTAATTTTTGACTGAATTATTGACAACATAATCCTCCCCTCAATTCAATACCAGAAACTCAATATGCTTATCCTGCAAATGTTAGTCCAAAACTAAAAAGACACACTCCAAAGTCTTTTCTTGTTTAGCAGTTTTAATTATGACTAACAGTTTTAACCAACGGTCTTAAGTATAACTAGCAGTATTAATTATACTTTAGTAGTATTAACATTTACCTTAGCAGTTTTAACACTATCTTTAATAATTATACAACAACATGCCTCTATTCATCACAAGCACACTAGAAGAGACTAGATAGACATGTGAGAATTCATAAGGATCCATATTTATGCATAACCCATGAATAAAAGTTAAGAACTGTTAAGCCTCAGAGATTGAGTAATCCAATGCTAGCAATTAGAAAGTTAAACCTGCTAGCATTAAAAGCTTTTATGAGAAGATCTGCAACATTTTCGTCTGTGTGAATCTTGATCACTTGTATCAACTTCTTCTCATATGAATCTCTGATGAAATGGTGCCTTATATCTATGTGCTTGGTTTTAGAGTGAAATACTAGATTCTTCACAATACAGATTGTACTTTCATTATCAATGTAGATTTTGGTGTTCATGAAATTGAATCCTCGGTCAAGCATCTAATTTTGGATCCATAACACCTGACCACAGCAGCAACATATTC
Organism: Tanacetum coccineum; assembly: GCA_026074375.1. NCBI lineage: Eukaryota > Viridiplantae > Streptophyta > Magnoliopsida > Asterales > Asteraceae > Tanacetum > Tanacetum coccineum. The sequence continues at coordinate 20,813 of BQNB010108060.1, read as the reverse complement.
TGCTTCAGTTATTGAGTTGGCCACTATAGTCTGTTTCTTACATTGCCATGAAATCAATCTCTTGCTAAGAAATTGACTACCTCCTGTTGCGGATTTCCTGTCAAGAATAGCTCCAGTATAGTCACTATCAGAAAAAGCTTCCAAGTCAAATGGTGAATCTCTAGGATACTAAAGGCCTAATTTAGGTTGGCCTTTTAAGTATCTAAAGATCCTCTTCACAGCATTAAAGTGTGAAATTTTTTAAGTAACTTGGAACCTTGCACAAGCACAAACAACAAACATTATGTCTGGTCTAGAAGCTGTTAAGTACATCAATGATCCAATCATTGATCTATATAAGTGAACATCCACATCCTCAGCTTCTTCATCTTTTATCAATGCCTTATTTGTCTCCATTGGAGTGCTTGCTGTCTTTACAGAGGCAAAATCAAAGTTTTTCAAAATATCAGCCACATATTTATTTAGAACTTATCATGCATCAGTGTTTCAAATTCATTACTCATTTGTTTCTTGGTTGATCCAAAGATGATATCATCAACATAAACTTGTACTAGTAGGACATCATCTTTATGCCTTTTAATGAACAAGGTTTTATCAATTTGACCCCTGTGAAAACCATTTTCCAGCAAATAAGTTGACAATGTCTCATACCATGCTCTTGGGGCCTGATGTAGTCCATAGAGAGTCTTTTCTACCTTGTAGACTTTATCTAGAAAGTATGGATCTTCAAAACCAGGAGGTTGACAAACATACACCTCCTCTTCTATCTTTCCATATAGAAAAACACTCTTTACATCCATTTGGTAGACTACAAAATCTTTAAAGGAAGCATAAGCTAGAAATAATCTTATGGCTTCATCTTGCAAATGGCTTGCCAAAGACTCATCATAATCTTTACCTTCCTCTTGAGTATGACCCTAAGCAACCAGTCTAGCTTTGTTCTTCACCACTATGCCTCTTTCATCCTTCTTTTTTCTAAAAACTCATTTAGTACCAATTGCCCATTTGTCTCTAGGTAAATCAACTAAGGTCCAAACTTTTTGCAGTTTAAATTGTAGAAGCTCATCCTACATTGCTTTAACCCAGCTTGGATCGTTTAAGGCTTAAACTGGTTTCTTGGGTTCCATTTAAGATAAGGAAACAAAGGCAAAAGTCATATTCTAAAAATCTTTGTGATTTGTTCTCCATAAGCTGTGAATGGTGAAAATGAGGAAAACAAACCATGTTCTTCAGTTATCTTGGTCATGTCTTCTTGTCTATACAGGTGGGGTTTTTAGACTTCAATCACATGATCTTCAGGTGTTCTTTGTGTAATTTGGTTGAATGAAGTATAAGGGAAACCTAAATAAGATGAAAATTACATTATTTATATCAACCCTCGTCTTCCAAATCATTCATCATCATGAGCACTTTCCAAAGATGCCAGTGTTATCTTAAAGTCTAATTGGAACTAGGTGGAAGGGTTATAAAAGCATTTTTTGGAAAGAGAAAAGAAAATCTATCTCAAAAAGTTTTCTTTAGATTCATTAACAGTTCTAACAGAGGGTATCCAAAGGTATTAATTGGTGTATGATGAACTGCAAGTATCAATGAGGGTCCAGCCAGAGTACTAAACATGTGTACTAATAGTATTAACTACCAAATTTGAACTGTTAGCTGTGCTTCTTGTCTGCCATTGTCTTTTTGATTTAACCTTTCTGACTCACTTCTTGCTTCTTGATCATGCTTCCCACTTTTATCTGAAGCTTCATTTTCATCTACTTCTGTAGGTTTCATTCTAGCATCCCGTTCATAATCCTTAGAACCTTGAGAAGTTAAAGGATCAGTTGTGCACAAAGGTATTAGGATGTACTCTTGTTTAGGTTCTTTTTCCTTTTAAGCTTGACCTGCAACAATGTTATCTTTGGTTCCTGCAATACCATTAGTTTTGTTCCCTGTAGCAACTGGCACATAGTTCATAGATATTGTTAAGGAATCAACATTAAAAAGCCAGTCTGGTCCATTTCCTTTCACATTAGTTGTATTTTCAAGAAATCTAATGTTTAAGGTTTCTTCAACTATCATGGTCCTCTTGTTAAATACTTTCATAGCTTTACTAACCACAGAATACCCAACAAAATATCCCTCATCAGCTTTACCATCAAACTTGCCTAGATGATCCCTGATATTTAAGATGGTAATAGGACACCCAAAAGGTTTCATGAAATCTATCAGTAGTGGTCTTCCAAGAATAAGTTCATAAGGTGTCTTGTTATGAGGCTTAATGACTAAGACCCTATTTATCACATAGCAAGCAGTATTAACTGCTTCAGCCCAAAAGGTGGTTGGCAACTTAGAGTCTACTAACATAGTTCTTGCATCCTTTATTAGTGTTCTATACTTCTTCTCAGCTACACCATTCTGCTAAGGAGTCCTAGCCACACGGAATTCCCTCTTAATCCCCTTCATTTCACAAAACTGGTTCATTATACTATTTCTTAAAACTCAGTTTACATAGTCATAATCATAACTTTTACTTTATTATCGAGTTGTTTTTCCTATTATTTTATGAAGGTCTTTAGATCATCCAACTAGTCTCATCCCTTTGTGGCAAAAAGATACCCACGAAATTATACAAAAGTCATTAGTGGACTGCGAGGCCATAGGACTTTTTAAATTAAAATTTTAACATTTGTAGGACCAACTAAGTCCTATGAAGCATATGTAAGGGTTTTTGCTGATTGAGTTCAAAGCTTGGTCTTTATTAGGAGGCTTTGTGTGCTTTAACTTTCTGTCAGGCAACACAAAAAATAGATCATTTTAATAAATCTTTTGATGGTAAACATTTTGTTACAAGGTTTCCTTTCACAAGTTTTTTCATTGTTTTAAAATTAATGTGACTAATGCCTCATCTGCTATGTATTTGATTCACAATTATGGCACTGCTAGTTTGAGTCAAGTTATTCCTCTAGTGGGAACAACACTCTTTAGGTCCAAAACTGTAAATGTTGTCCTTTTCTGGGAACTCTCTAGCAATACTTGCTCTTCATCCAGTAGCTCTTAAGACGGTTTAGATAGATAAGATAAGACACTTAGTGTCAGTAAAAAGAACATTGTTCTTTTTGTCACGGATTTGTGACACACTGAACAGATTATACTTAAGCTGCTTACAAAAGTACACATCATCAAAATCCAGTGATCCTGTTTTGATTTTCCCTTTTCCATAAATTCTTCCTTTACCATCACCAAAGGAAATAAATCCACCATCATAATCTTCATATTCATCAAGATAGCACTTGTTTCCTGTCATGTGCCTGGAACAACCACTGTCAATAACTCCTTTTTCTTTGTACTCATTTTGTTGTGGGTTGCCCTGTACAAAAAATAAGAGAATTAGACTCTTTTAAGGATCCAAACCATTATTGACTTGGATCTGCCTCGTGCATCAATGTAAGAATATTTCTTGAATATAGTTGATGCACTGCTGTTTTTGGGCTTCCAAACCCAGCATGCTGAGGCCTTAATAGCATTAGCCCCTTTTCCATTATTTTCACTTACTACTACTCTATCCCTAGCAATAGTATGTTTTACCCTAGCAGTATTACATTTGTGTTGATAATACTGTTCTTGTTTGCAAAATGTCTATTAAAAGGCCTTGAACTTTGTGAATATCCTCTTTTGAAAGCATTTGTTTTGTCTTGATTGAGTTCACAATTGGTTTGAGGCAGGAAATAATTACATCATCTCGACAGTATTACTGCTTTTGTGTTAGCACTATAATAAACTAGGTATACAGTATTAACTGCTACAACAACAGTACTAAGTTTCAACTGACTTAGTTATTAACTGCTTTTGGAAACAAAACTTCTTTTTGGGTGGAGGGTGAGTCATCTCTTAGTAAGTTCTTGTGATTCAACCTTTTGTGTTGTTCCGCACACTGTCCTTTCAACCTTTTATCACAACACATTAATATAGTGTAAAAAATACCACAATCATAACAAGCTTTATTAGTCATTTTAAAATCACTTCCTAGTCTTTGGGACATTAGATTGTTCCAATTTCTTTGGTTCCCTCTAGGATTGTGTTTGTTTTGTTTAGGAGCATCTGTTTCCCTAGCAGTCTTAACAGATTTTATCTTTTCAATGCTAGGTCCAATAGTATAATCTATCTCACTTTCATCATCAGAGTTCTAATCCTCAATGATTGGTGCACTAGTGTTGTTCATCCTAGCAGCATTAGATTCAACTGTATTTGAAATACCCCTATCTTCAACTGTCTTAACATTGCCAGGTGCAACAATAGTAGTAACATCCAAATTTTCACTTTCAACAATTTCATCTATAAAAGTTAGATCAGGTTTGCGAGGTATGAAATTTCCTGTTAGAGGTGGGGGAACTGAATGATATCCCTTATCTGATCCAGACTTATCAGTTAAATTTACAAAACTTTCTACTGCAGGAGAAGCTGCAGTAGATGCATCATATCCTAGTCATGTTTTAGACTTATCAATTACTTGACTTTCCAGTAAGTTATTTAAAGACTTGGATGAACTTTAAAACTTTTCTAATGTTTGTTTTAACTGATCTCTGTCTTTTTTAGCTTTTTCCAAATTCATTTTGTATTCATTCAGTGCATTATCTCTTAGTCTAACTTTAAGTTTTAAAACATTTATGCTCTCTTCAAACACAGTCTCATTTTTCTTATAGTGAGCTAGTCTAGCTTCTATAGATTCTAAACCTGCTTTATAAGATACTAAGTTAAATTGAGACTTTTTGTAATCAGAAGACAAATTATCATGTTGTTCTTTAAGAGAAGCATAAGCTTTTACACATGTTTTAGAACAAGAATCTACCTTAGAATCTGAACTAGAAGAGCTTCCTGAAGATGTATATGCCATTAATGCAAAGTTTATAGGATGCTCTTCTTCTTATTCAAAGCTTCTTAACAAGCTCTGATACATGGTTTGTTGGTTTGTTGGTTGCTCTTCTTCAACTTGGTAGCTCCAATCATATCCTCTAATTCCATCTTAAGCTATCAAGGCATTCTTAGTAGGAGTCTCCACTACAATAGTTCTTGTATTTCTTCCTTTGAACTCCTGATTTCTTGGAAACCTACATTCTCTTGCAAAGTGTCCATGTTTATGACAATTGAAGCATTCCACTTTTGATTTGTCAAAACCAACTCTTTGACCATTTATGTCTAGCTTCTTCCTAGTTCTTTTGATAAACCTTCTTGCTCTGATTGTCAGCATGGCCATCTCCCATTAAAGATCCATTTCTTCCAGATCATCAGGATGAAGTTGTTCTAGATCTTCTTGAGAAAGTTGAGGAGAGTTGGGTTGACTTGCAAGGAAAGCACAAATCACAGCATCACAAAGATTATCTAGACATATAGTGTTAACACCATTACCTTGAGTATGAGTAGTACTATGAGTAGTACTAACTCTATGAGCAGTATCATATGCTTTGTTAGTGCTGTTGGTGTTATTAGTGTTGTTAGAGACAAAGGCCACATTATGTGTATTTTGACTTGTGCTTGATGAACCTGTAATTTCAGGTTCATATATTTTCAGGTTATTATACAAGTCATCCAGGCTGATGGTTTCAATTTCCACCTTATTTCTCCATATTAAAGCATGAGTCTTCCATTCAGATGGAAGACTTCTCAAGAGCTTTAGGTTCATATCTTCCTGGTTAATCACTTCTCTTTGAATCTCCAGCTGACTGATAAGTTTTTGTAACCTATCAAAGGTTTGATCCATTGATTCAGAACTTAATGCAGCAAAGTTCTCATATTGTTGTTTGAGAAGTGTCATCTGAACCTTTTTGGACTCCTTGTTCCCTCCATACCTTTTCTCTATAGCCTCCATTAGCAACTTTGCATCTTGATATGAGTGGAACTTCAGTTGGTCTTTGTTTGGAAGTGCCATCAACAGGGTTGCTCTTGCTTTCATTTCATTTCTTCTATCTTGTTTTTCTTTAGTAGTGGTGGGTTCATACACCTGTTCAACTGTTCCAACAGTTCTTCTCAGCACTTTGTTCCCATTCTTGATTACTTCCCATAGGGAGTAATCAGTCATAAGAAAATATTGTTCTATCCTCATAAGCCAGAGATCATAGTCTCATGGATTAAGAATAGGTAGTATTGCAGTAAGATTGTTAGTGGTAGTTCCTACCTCCATCTTGTCAAAAAGAAATAGATCTTGGATGAATTGGTTGATCCTTCTTATTCAAAGCTTCACAACAAGCTCTAATACCACTTGTTGATCCCAATGAATAGATCTTTAACTCCTTAGCTTGTAAGGTTTAGTACCCTTGGATAAATCCAAAAATACTAAGAATGAAACTTTGATTGAGTGATATAAACTATGCGGAATCTAGTTTATATCACTAAGAAGTATTCTTAATGAAGCAGTAAAGTAAGTTTTGACACAAATATATAATCAACATAACAAGCTTCAATATATTAATACGATCACACTGACTTAGTGATAGGGTTTACAAACTTGAAGCTATGAACTTTATGGAAAACTAAGATGGAAAACTTATATCTAACTTCACGACCTAAGATCTCCTTTTATACACCAAGGAGTCCTTTACAAGATAACTACAAATCTTTTAAGAACTTCTATAATTCTAAACATATACATATCTTTCTATAGAATATAGAATATACACCATAAATAACTCCATCTATATCTTGTTACACGTCTTTGTCTTTAAAACCTTCAACATTATTAAGTCCTTTACTAGCAGTACAAACTAACACTAGCCGTACTAATACTATACTAGCAGTACTAACTCAGTTAGTACTGTTAGTTCTATTCTGAGCAGTACTAATCTATGAAGATTTATTCCCAACATCATGTTGAATCTACTGATGATGAAGAAATTCAAGATACAAATGTTGAGGGAGGTAAGATGAATGAAGAAGAGACAAATGAAGAAGCAGAAGTAGATGCATTATACAGGGACGTGAATGTCAATCTGGAGGGAAGAGATTCTTAAATGATAGATGCCCTACGCACTATCATTCAAACTACTCAAGTAATAGAAGACACTCATGTGATCATAACTCTGGTCAATCCAGAAGGTCAACAACAGAGTTCTTCTGTGTCATCTGGCTTCGTTTCAAACATTCTTAACCTCAGTCCAGACACAGCAATTGACTCTTTATTTAACCTCAACACTGAGTCAACTTTACTAATAGATGTTCTGGTTACTACTTTTGCTGAGCCACCTCTGTTATTTGCAACAACTCTTCCTCCACCACCCACTCCTCTCATCACACATCTGCAACAAACACCAGTTCCCACACCATCAATTGTTCCAAGCTCCTCACTACAAGATCTTCCCAACTTTAGCTTTTTATTTGTGTTTGACCATAGACTAAAAACTTTGGAAAACAACTTCTCAGAATTCAATTAAACGAATCAATTTGCTGCAGCAGTTTCTTCAATTCCCAGCATTATTGATGCGTACCTTGCCAACAAGACGCATGAAGCCGTCAAAACAGTTGTTGAGTTACAATCCGAAAGACTCAAAGATGAAGCCCAAGCTAAAAATGCAGACTTCCTCAACAAACTTGATGACAACATTAAGAAAATAATCAAGGATCAAGTCAATGAATAAGTTAAAGCTCAAGTCTCTAAGATTTTGCCAAAAATTGAGAAGACTATTAATAAACAACTTGAAGCTGAGGTTTTGAATAATTCATCTAAGGAATCTAATACATCTCATTCTATAGCCACCGACCTATCTGAATTAGAGCTGAAGAAGATTCTCATAGATAAGATGGAAAGCAATAAGTCAATCCACATATCTGATGAACAAAAGAATCTCTACAAAGCACTGGTTGACGCTTACGAAAGTGACAAGCTCATACTTGACACTTATAGAGATACTGTTTCGTTTAAAAGACGTAGAGATGATGAGGATAAAGACGAAGAACCCTCTACTGGATCAAACCAGGGGTCCAAGAGAAGACAAGCTAGAAAAGAACCAGAGTCAACCAATGCACCAAAGGAAAAGACATCCAAGACATCTGGCAAGTCATATGAAGGGTCCAAATCTCAACACAAGACTGATGGAGAATCTGCTCAAACAGAGAAGCCTATGCATACTACCAAAGATTTGGAAGAACCCGCACATCAGGAGTTCAAAATAGGAGTTATTGAAGATCAACCTAATGAAGAAATCCCTCAGTTCCCTGATTGGTTTTAGAGACCAACAAAACTTCCTTCTCTCGATCATGATTGGAACAAGACTTTGCCTAATGCTCATGGACCTGTTCAACCTTGGCTAAGTTCTTTGGCCCAGAAGGAAGATCTACGAGAATCATTTAATGAGCTGATAGACACTCCTCTTGACTTCTTAGCATTCGTGATGAATAGCCTTAAGATTGATACTTTAACTCTAGAACTATTAACCGGTCCAACATTTAAGCTGATGAAAGGATCATGCAAAAGTCTAGAGGAGCTCGAATACCTCTTTGAAGAAGTCTACCAGGCAACCACTGATCAATTAGACTGGAACAACCCTGAAGGTCAGCAATATCCACATGATCTGCGAAAGCCACTACTATTGATACCTAATTCTCGAGGTCGTCATGTCATACCTTTTGATCACTTCATCAACAACGACATAGAGTGTCTAAGCGGTGGTGTCTAAAGCTGAAAATATGCAACTTCAGTGATGAAGACCAAGGCTGCAGATTACGGGCACATCAAATGGATTGAAGATTTGGTCCCTAACAGAATGTGGAGTCAAGTACCGGTTAGCTATGACAAGCATGCACTCTGAGTAATCTCACATTGGGGGTGAAAACGACAACAATTCTATGGATTTGCTACTAACAGGGAATTTGCTCAAGATGTCTACTCCAAACGTAGAATCATTTTTATCACAAAGCTTGAAATAGTTGACTGGCATAACTACAAGAATCTTGATTGGATCACTGTTCATAGGGATGATGACAAATTGTACAAATTCAAGGAAGATGATTTCAACAGGCTTCGCAATCAAGACATCGAAGACATGCTGCTTCTTCTTGTTCAAGGCAAGTTGACAAATCTCACCGTTGAATGTTCACAAGAAGTGTTGTCATCCAAAGGCGTGTGGAACATCTTTAATTAGGTGTCGAAAGTTACCAAAAAAAGCTCAACCTTACTAAGCCAGATACGTACAAACCAGATCTTAAAAGAAAGGAAGCTTACACAGCATACTCTAATCCCATAGGTTTCATTTACCAGAACAAAGACAAAAAGAATAGACGGATGCGTATTGATGAACTAAACAAGTTCAGTGATGGTACACTTAATGATGTTCAGTGATGGTACACTTAATGATGTTCGGACTGATCTTAATGACAAAGACAAAGCAGGAGCCATGATCCAGGAAATTGATAAACAGCTAAAGACCAGGAGGATTATGCGGAGTTTAGAGAAATTTGTTGGTGGGAGACCGTACAAGGGTGACTTTCGACAGCTGCAAAGGACCATATGATTTATCATATGTTGTACTTATCATAACAGGTCAATCCTTGTGAATAATTAAAACTTGTGAATTTATGTATATGTAGTAGAGACATTGTGGTAATATTAAGGAGTGCTAAAGTACAAAAATTTTCAAGAATTTCCTAGTAAATTCAAAAAATTTCAAATTATTGTACTCAGCACTGTCTTATATATCCTCATAAATTGAGGAGGAGCATTAAAATGTTCCTTATAGATTATGTGTAACATTTTGTCCCCAAACATTTAATCAATTGATATCCAAAATATCAAGGGATTAACATTTTGGATAAGGGGAGAAAATGTGATTAAACTGCATCTAATTTGTATTGAAATGTGATTGAATAAAATGGAGTCAATGCACTCCACACTTAGCATGTACTATGATTACGATGCACATGTTAAGGGGAGCTTTTAGTGATGATGAAAAACTCTCAAAGTGTAAATCTTTTGATATTTATATCAAACACTTTGATTGAAATTTTCAATGTTGTTGGTTTTGATTGTGATGGAATACCCAAAAGACCGACCATGTACTTAAATTTATGGAGTTATAAGGTGGTTAGGCATAGGTATTCAAATCCTATGATCCAGCCAGAACCGGATGGATCTACCCAGGGATATCCACTAGATAGTGTAGAAGTCCTTAGGTATGATACAAAAGGAGAAAAAGTGAGAATCGGGAATAATGCCGACTGAGATGGAGCTAGCACTGGAATAAACCCAACAAGGTGTTAGTTATGAAGTATCAGTAAGCATTGAAGGGGTTGAAGAATGAAAAAGAAATGTAAGGATAAAGGGTGAAAAGGAAAAAGCCCTCCATAAACTTAGGCAGAAACCGGGTCAATATATAAACTGTCAGAAACACTAAGTTGTTTGTCTGAACATTGAAGACAGTCCATGGACCCAGTGACGCTATGCATAACCCTCCCAGCCACTCAAGGTCCTCAATAGAATCTTGTTTTCATTTCTCATGGAGATTACACGCATTTCTCAATCGACTTATCTACTTCGAAGTGAGTTCATATATTAAAAAGTTGGCAGTCAGCTCCAGCCACTGATCACTTACAACCAAAGTGCAACTATAAGACCTAGAGCCAAAATAGATCATCCCGTAAATCTCATTAGGACACTGTCCAATTTAAGCTTGCAAAAATCAAACACAATGAAAATAACAAGATTATATTAGAGTCCTACGATTATCCTTGTGAGTTTTGCCAGAACATACATCCGAAGTGATATCAATCACAATGAAGATGGAAATCCTAAATCTTTGAAGCCAACATCAAACAAGCTCACGGTAGGTAACTTATGTGATTCTATAATGAATCAAACCACACACACAGACAACTGGAAAAAAATGATGGTGCGATTCTATAAGAATCAAACTTGTTCCAGGAAATGGATCAACGGTTGCTAATGAATTTTTGAAATGATTAACACTCTCGATGTGTCACAAAAACACTTTAGCAAGTGATACATCAATTGATTTTCAAATTGATTTTTCTATTCAGTCGGTGAGAGTTCATCTTATTGGTTCACTCATACCGTGTTGTCTGCTTAGAGACGCTTCGGTAATGAACAACGGCTAGTGAGCTTGCGAAACCCTGTCAAGGAGAAATCTTCAAATTCTACCTTGAGTCCAAAGGCCAGTATTTATACTGATCAACGAGGAATCGTGGTTATTACAACCGTATTTGATGAGGTGACAAAGACACTCTCATCCATATCTATTGATTAATTCTAACCTAAACTTATAGGTACTCCCGATGATTGGTGCAGATAATTCCTGACGAGTCATGATTCATAACCACATGCTCATACCCGACCGACTAATATAAAGACATCATGAAAGCTCAAGTACATGTTTCAAGACTTCCGCACTCTATACCTATACGTCCATTCCTTGAAGTGACGTTGTATTAAAGTCAAAAAAGAATTTCAAAGAAGTTTTCCGCACTTTGATATTGCAACGTCTATTCATTGGGGAATAATATGAGATTAGTAAATCACTTACGATGCGAAGACGGAATAGATTTCTAATTACGGCTCACGCAAAGCTAAAAACGGAAAATTCTTACTAAATCGGGTAAACGTAAAATTTAATAACTCGCTTAAAAATGAAAATAGAAATAAAGCTCGGAGTAAATAATGACCTTGAATACGGAATGTTACAATTTTTTTTCTTAATTAAGTTTTCTAAGGCAAATCAAAGATTAACAATTAGCACATTAAGTCCCCTGAAGTTTTAACTATCATTCCTAGCAACTTATTTTTGCTCTTTGCTCCCTACAAGGCAGAAACACATAAGAGTTAAGGCTTCACATAAGTTAAACTTAATTAACCCCCTTTAATTGTTAACTCGTTATTGTTTAAAATCGTTTCCATTTATCACAAACTGATTTTATGAAGAAGATAATTGACATTTTCTCCCCCTCAAACAATGACCCGTTTTCTATTTAAAGAGTTGTAGTCGTTGTTTGAGTGGTCAAATGTCTTTGAAAATGATTTTCTGATGAATTTCTAATATTAATGATTTAATTCTGAAAAAACAACACCATAGAAAATAAGATTTCTCTTATTTAATCACATAAGCGCACTGACACGTACACTAATGAAATACAGGAAACGCGGGTTGTGCTGCAAAGTAAGCACAAGCCTTTGCATGGTCATAAAGTAGACCATGCCCGAGAATAAATTCTCGTTGAGAGGTCAAGTTTTTTTTGAAATACTTGCCTTTAAGATGATGACCGAGTTGCTATCAGAAATAATAACAAGCCATTTTGGCATGTTTTAAAAGATTTTGAACTTCTGCTCGAACTTCATTTACAGCCTCGTATCATTATTAAATGACACTTCTTAGGCCGTAAATGTTATCGATTTTCAGAAGACATGCCAGAGATACATATATTTATATTTTTTTGATTTTTTAATTTTTTATTTTCTTTTTGAAAATTTTATATAAAAGAAAAATATTTTTGTGTTTTTATGTTTTCGTATGTACATATGATACAGGATATACCGGGAGTAACCACCCTTACTCGTCCTCTTCCTCCATCAGACGATTTAGCATTTTCAGAGATATGCTTCTCATACCGAGCTTTTCGATCAAGAAATTGAATCTTTTTCTTGGCAAGGGTTTGGTAAAGATGTCAGCCAGTTGATATTCCGTCCAAACAAAGTAGAGTTCCACTATTTCATTCTTCACCTGCTCCTTTATAAAATGGTATCATACATCAATGTGTTTGGCTCTTGAGTGTTGTACGTTGTTGCTGCATAGAGCAATCGCACTTTTGTTTTCGCAGTACAAAGGAATCATATTGAATCGAAAACCATAATCTGTTATTTGTGAACGCATCCATAAGATTTGAGCACAACACCCAGATAAGGCAATATATTAAGCCTCTGTACTCGATATCGTAGTGCTTTTTTGCTTATTGGAAGACCAGCTAACAATTTTATCACCTAAGAATCGAAAACCATAATCTGTTTAGCTTGTATGTCTAATGTCCTGACACCCCTCGTGATCCGCATCTGCATATGCTGTTAGAGACATTTCGGTATCCTTCGAGTACAAGAGACCCATGTTAATGGTTCCCTTTAGGTATGGAATGATCTGTTTAACCGCATTTAAGTGCTTTTCGGTAGGCTTTGCCTGATACCAGGCACATAATCAGACTGCATAAATAATGTCGGGTCTACTGGATGTAAGATACATGAGGGATCCAATCATGTCATGGTAAAGTGTAGCATCAAATGGTTTCCCCTGTAGATCTTCATCCAGTTTACTCTTTTCTACCATAGGCGTGTCTATAGAATCTATAACACCCCGTGTTTTTAGGTCATTTTATGACGTCATTTATTTCACTATTTATTTTTAGTCTTGTACGCGTTTGCTTTTAATTTTAATAGTTAAGTTAAATCGCGTAAGCTAAAAATTATCATACAAGCTAAACGGGCATCAAAAAATTAAATGTTTATGTCAAGTAAGTGTTAGATAAATATTTAGTGGATAATTATTAACTTTGCACATTTTATTTGTATTGGTTACGTAAAGTGTTTACGTTTCGCAATAAAATACGTTTAGGCATTTCCGAAACCACCAAAACTCTTATACGCTTCAACAAATACCCATTATTATACCCAATACCTAAAGTTTTATAAAACTTTACCTATGTTATTCATCATAGCCAAATTTTAAATAAAGGAACCAAACCAAAGCATACACTTTACAAGTTATGCATCTACATTTAATCTATTCATCATAATACTTTAAATAATTCAAGATATTTCATAAAAGATCAAAGACACAACTAGTACTCTTCTACTCCCCTAATTTCGAATGTAATAAGGACCCAAGGGGGCAAGAACCACACAAGTAACCAACTAGAACTTGTACAAACCTAGACTTATTAAACCTAAGGTACATGACTAGTTATTTTGACTAAAAGACTTCCATGTTTTGCTCATCTTGTCTTAGACTTTCTATAAGTAATCTTGACTAGCTTATGTAGTATATAAAGGCTTGTAACTAGAAAGATAAAACACACAACTCATTTCACTAGCAAAAACTTCACTCATTTCACCTTTTTGCTCTTCCTAGACCATGGCTAAACCACAACACCCTTACACAATTCATACAATTTTATTTACCAAGTATAAAAGTGATCTAACATCATATCTAAGGTATCCTAAGGTGTATTGAAGTCTTGGTTTAGCATTTACAAGGGTTTAATCAAGAAGGTTTAAGATTAGGGTTTCTTGGTAATTAGGGTTTTCTTAGTATTGGAAGCTTGGGTTTGGAAAATAAACTAGGGTTTAGATCTTGTTACTCTTCATCATACTTCATCCTAAGGTTATCTAAAAACCCTACACTCTTTACATTTATGATTTTATGTGTATATGATGCTTATATAGTAAATCACCATCTAGGATATATATATTAACATGTAAAATGGATTTTTACACTTGATCATGGTTTAATACTTTTTGTCAAATGTTATATGGATGTTAAGATCATGTTGTAATGGAAGTATAAGTATTATACAAGTGTTGGATAATTTATAAAAGTATATATAAATTAATGGTTTAAAGGTTTACTTATTAAAGTTTATAAGTAAAAAATATGAGGACTTGTACTCTTGGACAAATGAGGGACTAAGGACCCAAAGTATATAAGGTTTGTGGTATAAGACATTGTAGTGGACTTGTAACAAATTTACTAAGCTAAAAACATATAAAAACAACTTTTATAAATATTTTAAGCAAAAGATCTAAACTTTCTATATTTAGTTCGAAAATAATGTATTTATTTTATATTTTTATAGAATACTACATGTTACAAGGATCGTAGGCATATAAAGAACTCAAAAAACCGAGCTATAACGAAGAAGTTATGCTATTTGCAAGTTTATATAATTAAATATATAAAAATACTTTATAAAAATAATTTTATAAAAATTACAGTTCACATTAGATATTTTGTGGAAAATACTTTATAGAACTTTTAATTACGAAGACGTGCTCTAAAGAATCACTAAAATCGGAGTTAAAACGAATAAGATATGACGTTTACGAGTTTACGATAATTAAGTTTATAAAAATAAATTTATAAAAGTGCATGAACAGTAAAAATTATTGTTCATCAGAGGGTTGAAATACAAAAATGTAATATTTTGATAACTCTTCTTTATACGAAGTCGTGGACGTAAAGAACGTACAAAACGGACTTAAAACGAGAAAGTTACGCCATTTTTACTAACGTGATATTCATAAACATTTTAACTTTATAAATATGATTTCACAAATACAATTAGATGGTGATGTAGCTATATGGAATTATATATGGTATTAGTTATTCAAAGTACTTAGTACTCATAAGACCTATAATTTCTTTAGGTTGCATTCGGGCGTATTCGTGACGCATCTTCAGTTTGTGATTTACATTATCGATTCACTCACCCAAGGTGAGTTCATAGCCTCACGTTTTACATTTATGGTGATTTACAAGTTTTGGGGTGAGAAACATGTATTATTTTACAATTGGACACAAGTGGACATTTTTATATTATGATTACGTGTTTGCCTAAGTAGCGAGAACCCACTGAGCCCATTATTATGAACTGTCAATTACTGAGTGAGCACGAATTTTATAAATAGATCTATTTGGGATTGACATCCCCATTCAGGTGATTAGCTATCACTGGACAAACGAACGTGGGTTGAACATCATCACGGGCAATGTAGGCAATTTATATTGCAATTCATACATGTCGAGCATCAGTGTCATGAGCTTAGGGAAACGTAATTACATTTTTGTGATATTTGAATATGTTGCATTATCATACACTTGGGAAATCTTGTGGTCCTACATTATACATTTTACAAACCTATGAATTCACCAGCATTATTGTTGACGTTTTAAAGCATGTTTTCTTAAGAGATCAATGAGGTACAAGATAAGGGATACATTGGTGGTTGTTATTTTGGAAGTCATATGCATTAAAGATTTGGTTGCATTACATTTTGGGGAAATATTTGTTATGGACTAGAATCTTTGTATTTTGAACAACGAACAAGTGAAGCTTCGGGCTTTTGTATCAAACAATTTGTTAAATCCAAGTATCGGTTTTAAACGACTTTTAAATGGTCGTTCCTATATATATCTCGTGCTATTGATCTATGAAGTAACACTCTAAACCCATATTCTGCTGCGACCCAATTTCGGGGTGTTACAACTTCGGCCCAAGGTTTCAAGTGATTATGAAGTTTTGACTTATCCCATGTAGGTGAAGGGGCAATTTTACAATGAAATTGTTCTTTTAGGATTACGTTTTAAACAAGAGCACCATTTTTGGAGGATCAGTTGAGGTCGAGTTGGGGTGATAGAATCTAATTTTCTTAAAGTTAAGGGTACTCGTTGACATGCAGTAGAATAACGTTCTAGTGGATGATATATTTAGGATCTTTCCAAAGTCACTAAGATACCAGTTATAATCATACCCATACATGTAAAAGCAAAGAGAGGTTGTGATTCTATCAAAGTAGTACTTATGGTAAAATTCTTAAATATGACGTGGGTAAATAGATGATGGTAGATTCACATATGAGAGGCAGTTTGAACGAGTAAATGGTTCTTTTAGGCTAGTGGCAAATATGAAAATTTTGTCACAATGACGACCTTCAAGATAAGGGTGATTTTCAAAGGGTTTGTATGAGCTAATGTGATATCGGCAGTTAACCCGTTTCATGAAATATTTTGAGGTCATATTTTTGATGAGAAAGTAGATTGTCACAATGTGGGTGGTGAGTGAGATTATATTCAAGTGTTTTTATAGCGAAATACTAGGAGATTGATGATAACATCAAATATTTAATACTTTTTCATATCAAATTCCCGCGTTTATCGCTTTGCTTTATATCACTTTTATATGAATTCGATATTTATTTCAATTATTTTGTGAATTCAGGTAAATTAAGGCAATGGAACGGAAAATGGCAAAAAAGGCGAATTTAGTGCCAATACCAATTTATTTAGTAGAGGTATTAAAATTAATGGAGAGCTACTAAATTTCTACAGGATATAGCTCAAAAGCCAATATGAAGAATAGTACTAATACTATATTATTTAGTGAGGGTACTATATTTTTAATAATTATTGATGCCGAATTAGAAGCTTAGAAGAGGTTACGGCGTAACGTCCCGCATGAGTTATGTCGTAATCACATATTTATTACGAAGATTTGGAAGATCATTTTATTAATACAAAGATTCGGTGCTGACGAGGCTTTACGGTGTAACATCCAATATGGTTACACCGTAATCTTTTATTATGCAAATTATATGGTTGTTGACTAAGGGTTACGGCGCAACATGATTTTTAATTACGTCGTAACCAACATTATCTCTTAAAGAAGGAAAGCCGCGTCAGAAGTATTACGGCGTAACCAAGTATTGGGTTACGCCGTAATTATGACTCATCACAAGGACGTATTATGAATTAAATACTACAAAGTTTCACTTTTACCCCAAACTCCAGGGGCTAAACTCAGGCAAGACCAAAACTTGGTAATAATTACTATATATATGGGATGGTGAAAATCAATTGAAGGCATTCAGTTGTTTTGGTTTTGTGTTCTTCCGATGAAAAAGACAAAAAGGACCAAAAGGATTTATTCCCTTTTGGTTCCTGTTCAACGAAGCACGGAAAGAGAGAAGCAACTTGCCTAACTGCTTGATTTGGGTATAGGGCAAACCCCTTCGGGGTTCGCCACGGGATCCAACTAGAAGATCGGGAGCATTATTTCAGCATGATTTGTACATGATTCATTGATAAGTGTAAAATACACATATCCGTTAACAAAAAAATGACCTTAAATGACCCAAAACAGACTAAAATTGCAAAAATATGCTTGTTTTTGTATTTTGTGTGTGCAGGTTCGGATAAGACAAATATTACAAGAAATCCGTCAAAAAACGGGCAAACACGGACACGAGAACGAAAGAGTGTACAAGAGCAGAAGCTTCCTACAAATAAGGACAAAAGCC
>BQNB010108059.1:0-20274 GCA_026074375.1 Tanacetum coccineum | reverse complement strand
AGTTTTCTCGGGCATGCTGGTTTTTACCGAAGATTCATCAAAGACTTTTCAAAGATATCTTGACCCATGACCCACCTTCTTGAAAAGAATACCCCGTTTATCTTTTCAGAAGATTGCATTCTAGCCTTTCAAACATTGAAAAAGAAATTAACCGAAGCTCCAATTCTCATTGCTCCAAATTGGGACCAACCTTTTGAAATCATGTGTGATGCAAGTGATTATCCAATAGGTGCGGTTTTAGGGCAAAGGATTGAGAAGCATTTTAGACCAATTCATTACGCGAGCAAAACAATGACCGAAGCAGAATCAAACTACCAGCAACAACGGGGAAAGGAAAGATATCTTGCGGATTTTACGCTTTTGAAAAGTTTTTGATCATATCTTATCATGAACAGAAAGTATTGTATTACACGACCACTCCCTTTGAAATACCTCTTCAACAATAAAGACGCCAAAGCAAGATTGGCTATAGATGGGTCTTACGGAATTTGATTTTAAAGTAATTGATACCAAAGGAGCTGAAAACTATGCAGCCGATCACCTCTCTCGTCTTGAAAACCCGTATGAGAATGTTTTTGATCCTAAGGAGATTAATGAAACCTTTCCTCTTGAAACATTGAATTTGGTGACTTCTCATGATAACCAAAATACCCCGTGGTTTGCCGATATAGCAAATTACCACGCGGGGAATTTTCTCATCAAAGGAATGTCAACTCAACAAAAGAGGAAGTTTTTCAAGGATGTAAAGCATTACTTTTGGGATGATCCCTATCTCTTTCATACATGTGCGGATCAAATCATCCGTAGATGTGTATTTGGCCAAGAAGCTCTTGAAATCCTCAAAGACTGTCATGAAGGACCCACCGGGGGCCATCATAGTGTCAATATCACTGCTCGGAAAGTATTTGATGCCGGTTTCTTTTGGCCTACTATATATCAAGATGCTCATTCAATGATCAAATCTTGTGATGCATGTCAAAGACAAGGCAAAATTTCACATCGAGATGAGATGCCTCAAAATGCAATCCAAGTTTGTGAAATTTTCGATGTATGGGGTATTGATTTTATGGGACCTTTTCCGTCGTCTAGAGGAAACAAATATATTCTAGTAGCCGTCGATTATCTTTCCAAATGGGTTGAAGCCAAGGCGCTCCCCACCAACGATGCTAGAGTAGTTGTCAAATTTTTGAAATCCCTTTTCTCCCGATTCGGTGCACCGAGAGCTATCATAAGCGATCGTGGGACCCATTTCTGTAATGACAAATTTGATAAAGTTATGTCTAAATATGGTGTCACACATCGTCTTTCTACCGCTTACCACCCTCAAACTAGTGGTCAAGTCGAGGTGACGAATCGTGGACTTAAAAGAATCTTAGAAAGGATGGTAGGAGAAAACCGTGCCTCATGGTCAGACAAGTTAGACGATGCATTATGGGCATTCTGAACCGCTTACAAGACTCCAATCGGATGCACGCCCTACAAGCTAGTTTATGGAAAATCATGTCATTTACCAGTTGAGCTAGAACACAAGGCATATTAGGCTCTTAAGCATGCCAACTTCGATCTCAAAACCGCGGGTGATCATCGAAAGCTCCAACTAAACAAACTTAACGAGCTTCGAGATTAAGCTTATAAGAATTCATTAATCTACAAGGAGAAGATGAAGAAACTTCATGACTCAAAGATCAAGAATCGAATATTCAATGTTGGTGATCAAGTCTTACTTTTCAACTCCAGATTAAAGATTTTCTCCAGAAAGCTCAAATCCTGATGGTCCGGTCCTTTCACTATTTTTGAAGTTTTTCCTTATGGCACTTCCAAATTGTCTCATCTTGATGGTTCTAATTTCAAAGTCATCTGCCACCGTCTTAAGCATTACTATGGAGGGGATACACCACCATTGGTTATCCCGAATCTCCAAACTTTCCCTAAGGACAAATAAATTCAGGGATCGAGTCGAGCTTGCAACTCGGTAACCAAAAACAAGCCGCTTCGTGGGAGTTTACCCCATGCTTATCCTTTTCAATTTTTAATGTGTTGTGATGTGTTGTGGCTATCCTCTTCTGGTTTTTCGTTGTTTGTTGTTTGTTCTTGTACATTTTTGCAGGATTAACCCAACAATTTCTGAAGACTCTCGTGTCCGGTATTGTATCCCGTTTCACTCGAGTTTCTCATCCTTTGTGTGAAATTAGTTTGGGGAGATCCGATATCCTTTCATCTTATTGATTCACGTTTATCTTTGCATAATTCATAAACGGCTTAGATTTACGTAGAGACCCGACTTTAAACATTGAGGACAATGTTTCGTTTTAGTTTGGGGAGGGAATCTATCGATTTGATGTTGCCTGCTTATTGTTTTGTTCTCACGTACCCGTTTTCCCACAAAAATAGCAAAAATTTTAAATTTTTAAGATCTTATTTGTAAAAAAAAATTAAAAAATTAAAAAATAATAATAAGTGTTAAGACACAAATGTAGGTTTTCCATTGGTAAGAATAAGAAGTAATTTTTGATCCGATCGAACGTGTAGAGTTCTAGCTTTCTCCCTTAACAATGAATGATGATAGTTTGTGCTAGTCTCATGTAGACTTTAAACATGCTAGACTTGAAATCATTAGTAAATAAAGGCTTGTGCTAATCTCAAAGTAGATTTTAAATATGCCGAGTTGGATTTTATATAGGCTAAGTATTTGCGAATCTCTTTATTAGAGATTTTAAATTGCAAAGAATAAGAGATGATAGTGTTGATTACGAATTAGGATGCTAAACAAAGTTTATTTGGAAAACTTAAAGGCTTATAAGAATAACTTGTGGTTTTTCTTCCCCGAAGTTCTTAAAATGATTAATTATACGTGTTCTCTTTAATTTTTACAAATTAGAGTTTTACTCTTAAAAGTCTAATCAACATATTTAGAGAAAAGCTTATCGATAATGAAGTCAAACATCATTGGTAAAAAAGAATTTTAGTTCAAGTTTATACTTTGGTTTTCTTAAACGAAAATTTTCTATTTGCAAAAATAATGTGTTAAATTATTTAATAAATATAGTTAAAAAAAATCTATAAAAATGTAGTTTGTGAATAAAAAAGATGCAAGTTATAAATCCTTAGTGTAATAATTTAATATACAATCACCATCGCAATTAATAGTACCATGGGCAGTTGTCGGTTCGCTCCACGATGTGACATCGGAGAATGGGTGGAGAGTGTATATTTAGGGTTGGTATTCATAATAAGTACACGAGCTCTTGTCGGAGGCTGTGTGCCGAAGTGTCGTCGAAGAAAGTGATACCGATTCCTAGGAATAATAATTATAAAATCGAAATAATAATGTTTGCAAAGATAGAAAATAAATAGTAAAATGTTTCATTTTCTAAAACCAATGTCATTCTTTGAACTAAGGTTTGCAAATGCTACAAGGTTTTTCATCGGGATGTTCATGTGTCTCGCATTAGTATTCTCCGGATGGGGTGTAAAAAGCCTTAGCACTTACCGATGCGGTGGAGTTAGGAGAAAGTCATTCATGGGACAAGTGATCAACGATGTCTTAGCTAAGGAGGTTTTTGTTTGCTTTGAGATGTGATCTTGCTAAGTGATTAACATATTAGCCCAAAAGGCCCATGTGTAAAGCTTGGTCGGATTTCAACCTATCTAATATGTGGGATTTAATGGATTTAAATTACTTTGAAATCATCACACACCTAAATTATGATTTATAGTCAGGAAGAGAAATTCACAAGTTGTAATTGTTAAGTTGTCTTAGCATCTTTGCTCGTACTTACGGTGATCTTATTTTTAAGCTTAGCATCGGGAAAAGTGAAAAATTCGGAGATGATGAAGTTATATTTTAGGACACTTAATTGTGTTTTTGTTTCTATAATCCTTAAAGTTACCTAAGGAGGTCAAATGAAAACACATACTTATGTCATCACAAATAAGTTGTAGTTAGGTAGTTAATTATTAAGAAAAATAATAAAAACAGAAAAAAATCTTTGTAAAATGGGAAAATCGGGTGTTTTACTAACCTTGTGATATTCTTAACTCTCTCAACATAACTCTTTGCTACTTTTCCAAAGTTTAGTTTTGAGAAGTTTAGAGGGTATTTGTTTTAAGGCATGTGAAATTGCGTGGAGAACACGGCAATCATTTAGTTTGGGGAATTTTGATAGTGTAAAATACACAATTATCCATTTATGCTTAAAATAGCCCATTTAAACGCAAAACACAGTGAAAAATGGCAAAGAAAATATACTTGTTTATGGTGGTTATGTAAAATCCCACCCTTTTTTCTTTTTCTGGTGCAGGTAAGGTATCATATCGAATAATCACAAGAGAACAAGCAAAAAACACGAACACAGAACGGAAGAGTGTACAAAAAGCCGGAAGCCAAGCCAGAAAATAGTCAAAATCTTATAGTCAACTCGAATAATTTGGTCAACCCAAGTACCCAAATGTTTCAAAAAATAAAAACCCTTACTTTCAGAAAAAGATCCATAAATAGTCACTAAACCTTATTGGGACTTCTAAACCCTAATAAACCCTACCCGGATACCAAAGGCCCTTTACTTAAGCCCAAATCACTATGTCTATCTACCTTTTCATAAACCACAAGGACTATGATGCCATTTTCCAAACTTTGTTTTACTCTACAAATGGGAAAAATAAAACACAAGGGCCATACTTGCAATTTCCTCAAAGTCATAACTGAATTTTTACTCTTTCAGTTAAAATAAATGGCGCCAAACCCAAATACTATTCACCCCATAAGTCCCCAGCTTTCACCATAGGTAAATTAAAGGGCTTTTTGAAATTGAAGGGTGATTACGTCTATTCAAGAGCTCCTAAACACAATGGCAAGGATAATTCAGTCAAATCAAGGACCTCATTAGCTCACTCTCAAGCTTAGTACACGTCAGAGCAAGGAAAGTCATACATGGTATAGGATTTGCATTAATCTTCACTCAGAAGAAGAAACACAAGTGAGCCTCTAACGGATTGCCAGCTTGGCAATCCGTGTGAGGTCACTTTGTGATCTAACGGCTCATAATCAATAGCCAATGATTGAATGATTTGATGGCTAGGATTCAGAGGAGCGTGTGCATCAAGTAGAGATAGAAACCTTCATTAGGCAGCTATAAATACCCTCACAATCACACACACATCATATTCATTTTTATAAGGTTTTTGCCTAGGGTTGTTTTTTAAAGCTTAATGTAATTTTGATTTAAAATCAGTTGTAATTTCTTTTTAAGTAATGTAATTCAGTTTTTATTAATGAAATTTAGTTTAATTTTGTTATAAGCTCTCTTTTCTTTCAACTTATAAGCTCTCTCAATAAGCCTATCTATCTCAATAATAATAAGCTCTTATTAAGCTCTCAAGTGTCTCTAAGCTCTAGCATTTCGAGCTTAACCAATCTTCAATACTCATTAAATCAAAAGTTTACTTTCCTTTGCTTTTTAAGACTTATGATATCTTGGAAGGGAATATAAATGGAAAGGATCTCCAAGGACGTTTACCCTAGCTTATTTATAAGCTAGTGAGCTAGTAGATAAGCTCTAAGAGCCTCTTAGCTTCTGTTAAGCTGAAGCTTTTGTAAGTTTTCTATTTTACTTTCTAGTCTTTAAATTTTTAGCTTAATTTTGCTCAAGTAGTCTAGTTTATCTTACTTGCTTATTAATTGTTCTTATTTGGTTAACCAGTGCTTATTTGCTTTTGCTTTATCTTATCTAGAGTATTTAATAAATATTCTGTTTTTGGCTTAATCATAGAATTGATCTTAGTTTTTTCTAAATCTGTCATCTAAAACTTAAAAAAAAAACAAAATTAGATAGCAAGTTTAGATCTTAGTAATTAGCTAAGTTCATTTGTGTAACATGGATGTTATGATTGTTTTTTAGCTATTAGAAAGCTGGTATTGAGGATTCATTCATTAAATTCTTAAATAATAAGCCAATTCAATTCTGTCTGCTAGCTAAATGGGTGTTTGGTTTAAGGTGTTTTGACTATCAAAAGTCAAAATGACTTGTTCAATTTGTGTAGGATGGTTTTGTTATCAGTATAGGATAGTAAATAATCAATTTTCATAGTTTAGTTTTCAAAATTTAAAGAGTTTGAGCTTATTTTAAGTGTGCCAGCACCAGGGCACTTTTAGTCTTTTCTTGTTACTTGTGAAAATTTGATCTAAGCCTTCCAAGGCTTAGATCTTGCTTGCATTGTATTTTTGCACTCAATTGGAGTGTGTCTTAGTGCAGGTTTTCCCTTAGGTAACCTGCACTTTTGGTTTTACCTTTGGCCAATTGCATCAGCATACACTGACTAACATACTCAGCATATGCTGAGTATTAAGTCTGTCTTTAAGCCCTATTTTAAGCAAGCATTTGTAGGGTTTAGAAGCTTATTCTTTAGTATCTTATAGATTAGGAATAGCTTAATATAGATTAGGGTTTAACTTTCATTTTCTAGCTTAAATACCTAGGTAAATTTTAGCTTAAAAGTCACTAAAAGTCAAAAAGCCCAAAAACAGTTCTTAGTTTAAGTAGCTTTCTAAGTTTTAATTTCTAGCTTATAACTTAAGTTTTTATGATTTGATTACTTAGCATATATATAGGTAAAGTTGTTTTGCAAATGCTGTCGTGTTTAGTATGCTTTTTGAGTCAATTGGCATATAGAAATTTTTAAAACTTATTATCTTGTTTCTGAGTTTGTTACTTTCATCATTATTTTCAGTTGCTTCAGTATTTAGCTCGAATTTTCTTTTCTGAATAGATTAAGGGACATCAAATGCTTTACAAATCTTTTAACTTCTTTTTATTTTGAGATTATTTGTTGCTAATTTTAGACAAAACTAAGAGCAAAAGCCACTTTCTGTTTTCAGCTTATACATATGCTCTTTTTGAGTCTTTTTTAGGAGTTTTCAATTTAATATAGCTTTTATTAAAGTGTTCACCACAACTTGTTCTTTAATTTCTTTTTATAAGTTTTCCTTAATAAGCACTTTTTAAATTTCAACTTGTTTTTAGGCTTAATTGGACTTAGGGTGTAATCGGGGTAGGCCTCAGGGTAGGTTTTGTAACTTTCTCATTTGTTAGTTAACTCAGTTAATCCCCCGTTTGTCCTTTTGTTTTCACTAATAGTCCTTTAGTCCTTGCATAGTTAGTCCTTAGTTAAGTTTTTAGTTAGTTTTTAATTTTAAATAATAAATTAGGTTTAGAATTTTAATTAGTTTAATTAAAAAGTAAAAATTAGGGCTTTTATTTTTTATAAAATTCTGCACTTTTTCTTTTTCTAGTATAATTTTTATAAAATTTGTAAGGTTTATATTTTTAGCATTTTAATTATTTTTAAAGCTTTTAATCAGTTTAAATTTTAGAAAAATTCCATATGCTTAAATCTAAAAGGTCAAAAAATAGTGATTCTCTTTTTCAAAAATTTTTCTTTTAATTTGTTTTATCTAGACAAAATTATAATTTTCAGTATTTTCTATTTATTTTTTGAGGATTTAATTAGATTTAAATAGTTTTTAGTAATAAAAATCTCACAAAAATAATAAAAAAAAAAAAATATTTTCTTTTTTAATAATTTCTTTTATCTTAATTTAAGTTTAGGGGAATTAGTTGCATTTTTGGACTTAATTTGATTTACTTGTTAATTGTCGCATTTTATTTTGTTTCTCGTTTACTTTTTACGTGCTTAATTGTTTTTATTTATTTTTTTTCATTTTAATTGTTGCTATAGATCATCAAAATATCTTTGTTCTCATTCAAATCATAATCCAAACTTAAACGAGGTTTCAATTGCACAAGTCGTTGGGGAAACGACCCGGGTGATCATTCTTCCCGGTTAAATATACGTATTATATATTATATTATATATATATTTCTGAGAGTGAATTTTCCTTAGGGAATTTTCTTAATTGCTATTAAGGTTATATTAGTATATATACATTATAGGTGTGTTAAAACTAACAATACATTAATATTGTTAAGGGAAAGGGGTTAAATAATGCTAGGCAAAAGCAGTTCTTATGTTGTTAAGTGAATCAAGGGAAATGCATGTTTCAGGCCTCAGATATTGTGGTTTGGCACCAAAGCAAAAAAAAAAGTTTTTAGACCGTGTCTCAGAAACAATGGTGCATCAATGTCCTTTAAAAGATTTGACTATATTGATGCACAAGGCAGATCCAAGTCAGTAATGGATTGGGTCCCTAAAAGAAACTAATTTTTCTTACCTTATGTGTAGGGCAATCACAACAAGGATTTAAAGGAGAATGTGTTATTACAGTGGATGCTCTAGGCACATGACAGGAAACAGATCCTATCTTACAGATTATGAAGAAATTGATGGAGGATTTGTTGCCTTTGGAGGTAATTCCAAAGGAGGGAAAATTACTGGGAAAGGTAAAATAAGAACTGGTAAATTGGATTTTGAAGATGTGTATTTTGTAAAGGAACTAAAGTTTAACCTCTTCAGTGTCTCACAAATGTGTGACAAGAAGAATAGTGTTCTTTTTACTGATACTGCATGTGTTGTTCTGTCTCCAGACTTTAAGTTAACTGATGAAAGTCATGTTTTGCTTAATACATAATCGCGAAAGTAGCAAAATTCACAAGCTACATATTTTCCCATTGCATTGTGCAATTTCTTGACCATAACAGAGATAAAGAACTTCACTTTGACACATGAAATACAAAACTTTACAGAAAAGCAACTAGCAACTTTGATTAAGTATGCTTAATCTATAGGGTAGGCTAAGGTGTAACAAAAGAGACATATGGTGTGAAAAAAACATGAATGGCTCAACAGGTTTTTCTAGGGGATCTTACTCGTATGGTGAGAGTAAGCAAAGGGTTACACGGGATTTAACCAACTAGTGTGGTTAGTTAATTTTACAACATTTAGGCTTTTTGGTGTATTCCTAGAAATTTATCAGTTAAAAATATTTCTCCATCTAAATTCATAGTACTTATCATTGTGGTCTCGAGTGATATACCAAGCCAAGTTCTAAAGTCCACTATATCACCGACACACTCATATTTTCGTCGAATTTTTAGTAAATGTTTGGAAACAAAATAGGCTTAATTTTCATAATTTGGTATCAAGGGTTATAGTGCACGAGGTCGTGTAACAAGTAATTTTTACAAAAGTTATGCTAGAAAAAATTTTATATTTTGCATAATTTAAGCATATAGCATACTATTTGTAAAAGAAATGACAAGTAGGCGTTCTAATTCTTCATCCCCTCACTTAGATTATAAAACGTCCTCGTTGCATAGATAAAACAATAAATAAAATGGGAAATAGAATTAGAACGAGGAACTCCCCTGATATGTTGCTGGGGATGATTCTCCAGTTTATGTTCTTGAGCAAAAGTGTGTTGACGAGGCTTTAGAATGCTCGTACGAGTTCAACACATGTCTTTTTCAGAGTATACCATATCTTCGATTTTCTTATAGCAAGGTCCTGCATGAAAGTTTAGAAGACAAAAGTGCACTTCCTATCTCAGTTATACAATGGTTACAATGCAGGAAAACAATTAAACATACTGTTGTACAAGGATCAATACGCCGTATCCCAGATGCTAGGATACGCCGTATGGTTCCTGTAAAAACAATTAAATTTTTTAAAGTACTGAAATTAAATTACAGACTGATAACGTCCAGGCACATCCATACGCTATATCCACAGGGGTTTGATACGCCGTATGGAGTGTCTGGGAAGACAGACTCGTGAAAACAATTAAAAACAATTCAAACAATTTAAAAACGACCGGGTTATCTCTAGGGAAGCACTTTTGTCTCAGCTAGTCGTTAAGTTCTACTTTTTCCTTCATCTCGCTTCATTCATCATCAGGTGTTGCCACGACCCATCCCTCATTAATGATATGTAAAAGTTCTCGATAAGCATTGATTGTAAGTTTTATTATACTATAAAATATATAATAATATTCCAAAAGAGCAATTAAGAACTTTCCTAAAGTCTCTCTTAAGAAAAGCTCACTTTAAAATATATATATAATATATGATACGTATATTTAACCGGGAAGAATGATCACCCGGGTCGTTTCCCCAATGACTTGTGAAATTGAAACCATGCTTTAGCTTGGATTATGATTTGAATGAGAGAAAAGATATTTTTGAGTATCTATAACTACTAAATAAAAGCAACAATTAAAATGAACAATTAAAAGCCATTAAACACTTAAAATAATTAGACGGAGAACAAATAAAACGCAGACACAATAAGCAAATATACTAAAATTAATACCTAAAATGCAACTAACTTTTAAACCTAAATAGGACAAAAGAAATTTTAAGAAAAGGATAAAACATTTTTTTTGATTATTTTGAAATTTATTGTGGAATTTTAAAACTATTTTAATCTAATTTAATTCTACGAAATTAGCATATTAAGTCCTAAAATTTAGAAAAATGATTTTTAAACTTAGAAAAGTCTAAAGTAACTTAAAAACTCAGAAAACTATTTTTAAAATTAAAATCCTATTTTTAAAATTAAAAATAAAAGCTCAAAAATGAAAATTAAAATCTAAAAGTGTTGAAAATGATTTTTCTGAATGTAAACCTAAAAGTATTTATTCTAATACTAAAAACTATTATTTTGTATTTTTAAAAGTTATTTTTGTATTTTTTATTGATTTTTTAAATTTTAACTCTACGAAAAATCCTAGAAATTAATAAAATAAAGGGAAAATGTGAAAAATTCAGGAAAAATCTAAAATGAAACAAGGTTTACTAGAAAAATAAAAGAGATAACTCAGCTTATAAAATAAGCTGAGAAGATAGCTTATTTAGCTACGGCTTATAGATTTGGCTTAAGCCCAAATTGTGTTTATCAATTAAAAGAAAGAAGATATAACCGGATGAGCTAATGAAGCAAATTGGTTAACACGTTGGGTTTGTAAGAGTGAGGTCGTGGGTTCGAGGTTGGCAGACACCCCTTTTTGTACTTTTTTTTTACTTTTAACAAAAACTAAAAGATGGAACTTGAAGAAGACATGATTCTAAGCACTTTTAATAAAAGGAGCTTAAGCTCAAACTCAAAAATAAACTCTCTAAGAGCTTATGAATATGCTGCTTCAGAAATTAGCCTTTAAAAGGCTTAAAAACTTATCTACACTAAAAAGCTTGCACAGACTTCATTATAAGCTCAAATTTGAAAACAAAAGAAGTTCTAGGCAGCTTATGATGTGGATAAGCTAATTTTAACAAGCTAGGATCCCTACTAACACCTAATGCTAACTAAAATTGAAGATTAAAAAGGCTAACTCAGAAAATTACTCAAAAAGCTCAAATTCAAATTAAGCTAACTAACTCAATAAACTAACTCAGACCTTAAGCTTTTGCAAACTAGCTAAACTACTTATGAACTATAAATTCAAAACATTAACCCAAACTTTATAAGCTAGAAATCTAATTTAAGTACCTAGAATTAATTACTACTGTTTTTTGGCTTTTTGGTTTTTTTTAATGACTTTTTAAGCTAAAGTGAACCTAGGCAAATAAGCTAGCAAAAGAAAACTAAGACTTAATCTAAATTTACCTATATCTAATGTATAAGCTACTTGAATTTTAAAGTCTGAAAACTAATTAGGCTATTCCTAATTATGATCCAAAGACCACTGCAGTTTAAGACTGCAGTGGTTCTATCTGATGCAAAGGGCAAAGGGCAAAAAACTAAAATGCAGGTAACCTTGTGGTTACTACTGCATTTATCACACTCAAATAGAGTGTACAAACACTTAGCAAACCAAATCCAAGCCTTGGAAGGCTTGGATCAAATTTTCACAAGCAAACACAAGTAGAAAAGGTAACCTGGTGCAGGAGCTTAAGATTAAGCCTTAAATTGATTTTTATCTTAAGCTAATCCTTCAATCCTTTTTAAAACCTAATCTAATATGAGTATCAAACTGACAAAGGCAAAGATCACAATTTAGTTTGACTTTAAAAGGTCAAACTGAGTTATACCAAACACTCCTTTAGAAAGCATAAAATCCAATTAAGCTTATGAAACTCAATTCCAATTGATAAAACCTTAATACCAGATATCTAATAGCTTATTACAAGCTTAATAAACATAATTCAGCAATCACTAAAGCTAAAATCAAAGATCTAACACTATGCTTAACTATTTTTTTGGTATTTATGATTTTTGAGATAATATGTAGAGAACTAAGATCTAATCTACAATGACTAAAAACAGATGATCAAACATGATTAATAAGCACAATTAATAAGCAACTAAGCAAGCATTAGACTAGAAATTAAAAGATAAAAGAATTTAAATGAAAACTTACAAGTTGCTTCAGCTAAACAGAAGCTAAGTTCAATTAAGCTGCTACAAGCTCTAGCTTATCCTTAAGGATAAGCTAGTAAAGTCCATAGAAGCCCTTCCATGATAGGCTTCTCTTCCAAAGCTTATAAGTCCAATTAGTTAAGGTATTAACTGAATTTAAGGTTTAGGTATATTAAGATCAAACTTAAGCTCAATTATTAGCTTAGAGACTAATAAGAGCTTGTATTAGCTTATTAGAATGGCTTGTGAAACAGTAGCAAACATTTGAGCTTATGAGAGCTTATAAGTAAAAAAATATTGAAAAAAAAAGAAAAAAAAAAAAAAAAAAAAAGTAAAAGTTCAATTTTATTAACTAGAAGCTTGTTTACATTACTGAAAAGAACTTACAAAAGGATTAAATGAAAATTACATTAAAAGAGAACATTGCATAAGCTAAAACAATTAAGCTAAAAATTAAAGAGCTAACTAGATCCCCTGTGTGTGAGAGTGTGAGCTCTATTTATAGCCTCTCATAGATCCTTCTAGGCCTCCCTTGCTACCCACGCTCCTGCCAATCATAGCCATTCATTCCATCAATCATTGGGGCTTTGATCTAAACCGTTGGATCAAAATCTATCTCACATGGATTGCCAAGCTGGCAATCCCTTGATGTGACATTTGTGCTAGTTGTGTGAGTGAAACCAATGCAAAACGACTCTTTTCCTTGTGCTTCCTTCATCCACGTGGCTTAATTGCTTGGGTAAGCCAATGAGGAGCCTTGATATGACTGATTTGTCCCTGCCATCTTGTTATTGAGCTCTTGAATTGTCGTTTTTATCCTTCAATTGACAAAAGCCCCATGGTTTGAGATGTGTGGTAACTTGGAACGATGAATGAACAGTAAAACAGACTTTCGCGCCTATTTTATAACTGAAGGGTAAAACGGGTTTGAACTTTGGGGTAATTGCAAAATCAGTCCCTTTCTTTGTGTGTAATAAAAGCCTAGTGTAAAAAGACTTTTAGTTTAGGCAGGAATGGTCCCTGGAGTTTATTAAAAAGGAAATGGGCTAGGGTATTGGGTCGGGTAATAGTATGATTAGGCTTGGACTTTTGTTATGTATCCGGGTAAGGTTTTTAAGGGATTAAGGCCCATTTTGGAGTTTAAGGACCATTTGTGTAACTTTGGAAACTTAAGGGACTAGATTTGTAACTTTGGGTTTTTTTTTGTCTTCTAGTGTTGACTTTGACTGAGGGTTGACTTTTTGATTTTGGCTTCCGGCTCTTGCACTCTTTTGTTCTTGTATCCGTGTTTGCCCGTTTTTGACGGTTTTCTTAAGATTTTTGTCTTATCCGTACCTGCACACACAAAACACAAAAACAAGTATATCTTTGCCATTTTAAGTGTATTTTTGGTCATTTAGGGTTATTTTTGGTGTTAACGGATATGTGTATTTTACACTTATCAGTACATCCACTCACCAAGTTTCATATACAAAGAGTTGACATGGTAATCAATCCACCATGGAAATTACCTTTTCTAGGTGCCAAAGGATTGACTAGCCCTAAGCAAACGGCTACAGGTAAAGGCATATCAAATCCGTTTATGGCTATATTAGTTTGCCAAAAACCATATGGTATTCAACTCACCAATTTTTTATGTACTAAGAGTTGAAATGCTTTTCAGTCGACCATGGACATGCACCTTTCTGGTGTCCAAAAGACTGACTACTCCAGAGTAAATGGCTAACTGGTAAAGTGACATCAAATCCATTTAAAGTTTCATTGATTCACCTCTCACAGGAGTTAACACACCTGGAAGTGATGAGAATAGTCTGAAACTATATGATTTGATGTACATATAGTCAATGTTGCTGATATGAAGTGTTGTTGAAAAGCTTTGAAGAATAGTTGCTGTAAAAAGAGTGTTTTGAAACAATTGGACGAGCTCAGATAATTCGAAGAGTTTTATTTACACATCCTCGGAAGCTCAAATTGACAGACACTTGAAGAAACTTGAAAGTTCACAAGTGAAGATCAGTTAGGGAGGATCTGTTGGGAAATATATAGTAATAAGAACTTAATACTTAGTATAATAGTTGAGTCTGATAGTATTAGTTAGTTCGGGCTAGCTACTAGTTAAGTTCTGGCCAGTACTATGTAAGTCTGGCAGTACTATAGTTAGTACTGGTAGAGTGACAGTACTATAGTTAGTACTGGTCGTATTTAGTTAAGTCTGTTTATGTAACAGAATAGAGATAATAGTTATCTTAGTGTTTTTTCTACGTGGATATCTTAGGAAAGGATATGTATTATCCTTTCACACATTTTGTAAAGCCTACTAGGATTTCCTTGGTGTATAAAAGGAACCTTACGACATAGAGTTTTAGATTTTTTTTTTTTATTAAATTTTAATATATTTTTATTTTTTTTTTTTTTTTTTTATTATTTATTTTTAATTTTTACAATTATTTATTTAATAATTTTGATTTTTTTATAAATTAAATTATACTTAATATAATTTTATTCGATTTTTTATTTATTTTCATTTTTAATTAATTATATAATTTATTATATATTTTATATAAATTTTTTTTTTATTTCTATTATTATATTATATTTTTATTTTTTTTTTTTATTTTTAAATAATTTATTTTGATTTAATTTTTTATTTATTTTTTATATTTTATTATTATAAATTTATTATAATAATAATTGGTTTATTATATGTATATATTTTTATAATTTTAGATTTAATATTAATATTATTATTTAAATATAATATATTTTTAT
Organism: Tanacetum coccineum; assembly: GCA_026074375.1. Taxonomy (NCBI): domain Eukaryota; kingdom Viridiplantae; phylum Streptophyta; class Magnoliopsida; order Asterales; family Asteraceae; genus Tanacetum; species Tanacetum coccineum. The sequence goes on along the minus strand of BQNB010108059.1, from coordinate 5,196 downwards.
TTTTATATACTATTTTATAACTAATAAAAAAAATATAATTTTTTAATTATTATTATTTTTTTTTTATTTTTAAATCTTATATTAAAATAATAATAATTTTTTACTTTTATTTAATATTAGTTAATTTTATTATTTTATATTTTATTATTTTTATTAAATTAACATTATTCTTATTAAATTATATAATTTTAATTTTTTTTTAATACATGTTATATTATTATTATTTATTTTATTTTAATAATTTATTTAATTTTTATATTTTTTTATTTTTTTAATTTTATTTTTTATATTTATATATTTTAATTTATTTTCTTAATTATTTTAATTTTATATAATATTTTTTTAAATTTTAAAATTTATATAATTTATAAGTTTTTAATTAATTATTTAATTATAAAAATATAATATTTTTTTTAATTTTATTATAAAAAATAATTTTTAAATTTTTATTTATTATTTTTAATTAATATTTTTTAATTTATTATATATAATGTTATTTTTAATATTTTATTTTATATTTAAAATATAATATTTTATATTAAAATTTATACATTTTTTATTTATTAATATTAATAATATTTATTATTTTTTATAATTAAATCTATAACTTTAAAATTTTATTATACATTATATTATATAAATTTTTTTTTTTAACTTTTATTTATTATTTTTAACTTTTATTATTTTTAGTTATATTACAATTTTTATATTTATAATTATTTTTATATAATTATAAATATTTTTTTAATATTTTTTATATAAATTATAAATTTTATTTTTTATATTTATTTTTATTATATTAAAACTAATTTTAATTTATAATAGTTTTATAAATATTATTAATTTATAATTTTTAAATTATTTTTTTTATAGTAATATTTTATTTATTAATTTTTTATATATTTTTAATTTATTTTTTTAATAATAAATTTAATAAATTATTTTATCTATTTTATTTTTTTAAAATAAAAATATTTATTTATTTAATAATTATTATTATTAAATTGAATTATTTCTATAATATTTTTTTTTTTATTTTAATTTTTTTTTTTTAATTTTATAATTTTCATATATAATTATTTATATATTTATATTATTATATTATTTTAATTTTAAATTTAATAAGTTTATCTTTTATTAATAAATATTTTTATTATATTTTTTTTTATATTTTTTTATTACTAATTTAATATTTTATAATTTTATAATTTTTTTATTTTATTTTATTTTTTTTGTTATTTTTTTATTTTATATTTTTAATTTTATTTATTATTTTACGTTACTAAATTAATTATAAAATATTATAAATTTATTTTTTTATTTTAATAAATATTATATTTTTATAACAATAGAAGCATTGAAGCTTAATAGAAATCAATAGCAAAGTTAGTATTATATTCTTCTTAATACTTGTGTTAAGATTCCGCATTAACACTTGATATTCATAGTCAGTGTCTCTCACATAGTTGATTTGGATTTATTCAAGTTAGCTATTGTCTTACAAAGGCTATATAGATCTAACACAAGGACCTACACTATTGAAGAGGAGGTGTATGTGTGCCAACCTCTTGGTTTTGAAGATCCACAGTTCCCTAACAAAGTTTATAAGGTAGAAAAAGCTTTATATGGTCTACATCAAGCTCATAGAGCCTGGTATGAGACCTTTTCTACCTACTTATTGGAAAATGGATTTAGAAGAGGTACTATAGATAAGACTTTGTTCATCAAGAAGGATAAAGGTGATATCCTATTAGTGCAGGTGTTTGTTGATGACATCATCTTTGGGTCTACAAAAAAGTCTTTATGTGTTGAGTTTGAGCATATGACGCACAAGAGATTCTATATGAGTTCTATGGGGGAGCTCACTTTCTTTTTAGGGTTGCAGGTAAAGCATAAAGATGATGGAATTTTCATCAGCCAAGATAAGTATGTAGCTGATATATTGAAGAAATTTGATTTCTCTTCAGTAAAGACAACAAGCACTCCAATAGAGACTAAGAAGGCATTGCTCAAGGATGAAGAAGCTAAGGATATGAATGTTCATTTATACAGATCAATGATTGGATCATTGATGTACTTAACAGCTTCTAGACCTGACATAATGTTTGTTGTTTGTGCTTAAGCAAGGTTCCAAGTTACTCCTAAAGTCTCATATCTTCATGCAGTGAAGAGGATCTTTAGATACTTGAAAGGTCAACCTAAATTAGGCCTTTGGTATTCTAGAGATTCACCATTTGACTTGGAAGCATTTTCTAATAGTGATTATGCTGGAGCTAGCCTTGAGAGGAAATCCACAACAGGAGGTTGTCAATTTCTTGGCAAAAGGTTGATTTCATGGCAATGTAAAAAGCAAACTATAGTTGTCAACTCCACTACTGAAGCAGAGTATGTTGCTGCTGCTAATTACTGTGGACAGGTATTGTAGATTCAAAATCAAATGCTTGATTATGGGTTTAATTTCATGAACACCAAGATTCACATTGATAATGAAAGCACCATTTGTATTATGAAGAATCCAGTGTTTCATGCTAAAACCAATCACATTGAAATAAGGCACCATTTCATCAGAGATTCTTATGAGAAGAGGCTCATTCAAGTAATTAAGATACATACAGATCACAATGTTGCTGATCTTCTCACAAAGGCATTTGATGTTAGCAGGTTTAACTTTTTGATTGCTAGCATTGGATTAATTAATCTCTGAAGATGTATTTGTTGGATTTATGATTGATGTGGTTTGAAGATAGTATTAGTAATGAATTTGGAGTTAAAACTGGTGGTTGTAAAGTTAATGCTGCTAGGCAGGACTTGGTACTACTAGGCGAAAGTTAGTACTGCTAGGCAAAAGTTAGTACTGTTGAGCCAAAGTTAGTGCTGCCTGTTACCATTGGAGTTATAACTGCTGAGCGAAATTCTTGGTTGGTAAACAGTTTCTTACTATTCTAGGTTTCCTTTTTTACCTATATAAGCATATTCGACTACATCAAGGTCATTCTACTACTCTCAAATACTAAAATACTCTCAAAATTCACAAACCCACTTCAACTTATCACCGACTTAATAAATTCATCATCAATTAATCATCTATGGCGGATTTGAAGTTTGTTGATCAACACAACATGATCACCTGCTTAGAGAAATCAGAAGGGAACGCTAATTTTCTTGAGATAGTGGACTTTCTTACTGCTAGCTCTGTACACTATGCCTTAACTGTAAGTCCTACTATCTATGCTTCTTATATTGAACAGTTTTGGAATACTGCACATTCTTAAACAGTCAATGATGTGAAGCAAATTCATGCCACAGTTGATGGCAAGATAGTAGTAATATCAGAATCATCAGTGAGGAGTGGCCTTCACTTTAATGATGAGGATGGTATTACTTGTCTAACAAATGATGCTATTTTTGAAAACCTTGCATTGATGGGGTATGAGAGTGATTCTAACAAACTTACTTTTCAAAAATCTCTCTTCTCCCCTCAGTGGAAGTACCTCATACATACCATTCTACACTGCTTAAGTCAAAATCTACTTTTTGGAATGAATTTTCCACTAATATAGCATTTGCAGTCATTTGTTTAGCTATTGGTCAAAAGTTTAACTTTTCTAAACTAATTTTTGATGGTATGTTAAGGAACTTGGATACCAATACAAATAAATTTTTAATGTATCCAAGGTTTTTACAACTCTTTTTGAATAACCAGATTACTCTTGTAGAACCTTTTAAATATGTTTATCAAACACCTACACATACTAAAAAGGTTTTCACTAACATGAAAAGAAAATGAAAATATTTTTCTGGAAGAGTTACTCTATTGTTTGCATCAATGTTGGCACCACCAGTAGTAGAGGGTGAAGGTTCAGGTCAACCCTCTGAACCCCAACCAACACCTTCTACTGCTTAACCCAAAAGTGAAGAACAAATTCCTGTTACTGAATCATCATCACCCCAAAATACTCAATCACCTAGGCAAACCTTACAAGAGGACACTCAGTTTCCTCAAACTAGTGTGCCTATACTGAATGTAGCAGATGAGGCTGTCTTTAAGGAGTGAGATGACAGAGTGGTGAGGGCTACCACTACTGCTGCTAGCTTAGATGCAACACAGGCTAGTGGTAACATATCTAAGACCCAATCCACGGCAATGTATAATGATCCTCTTTCTCAGGAAATTGGTTTAGGTGATAGACCTAGGTGCCAAGAAGCCATGGGGGTGTCATTTCTCAGACTCGGTCTGAGAGGGCATCTAAACATTCATATGATTAACCTCTCCTAGGAGGTAACACACCTGGAAGTGATGAGGAAAGAATTGAACAAGATGATTTGATGGATTTTGTTCCACCAACACCTCATGATTCACCTCTATCAGGAGGTCACACACCTGGAAGTGATGAGGGTGGACCTAACATAAATGAATTGATGACTATTTGTACAAACTTGTCAAACAGGGTTCTTGCCTTGGAACAATTAAAGACTACTCAAGATTTAGTGATTAAAAAGCTAAAAAAGAAGGTCAGAAAATTAGAAAAGAAGCTAAGGACAAGAACTCTAGGGATGAAACTCTTCATGATTAGTACCTCCAAGAGAAAGAGTTTGGATGAGAAGTATGTATCCAAATAGGGGAGGAAAAGTAACAAGACAAAGCCAATGTTTGATGATGGTGACTTTGCTGAGCTTGATGTGGATAATGCAATGGAGAATGTTGAAGGTGATGCTAAAGCTCAAGAGAGGAATACTGCTGAACAAACTACTACTACTGGGGATACAGTTAATACTGCTAGTATTGATGTTAGTGCTGCTGGACCTTTAAATGTTAGTACTGCTGATCCTTCAACAAGTACCGTTGGGGATATTTTTGAAGATGAGATGATGACTATTGCTGATACACTTGTGGCTATTAGGAGCACAAGACCAAGAACAACCTCAGTGATTATTCATGATGTTGAAGAAGAACCAAGAAGGTCAACTCCAGCACCAACATCACAACCTTCATCCAAAGATAAGGTCAAAGCACTTATGGTGGAGCCTGGAAAGCCTTCAAAGAACCCAAGAAAGGCACATATTCAGATGGATGAAGAGCTGGATATAAGATTACATGAAGAAGAAAAGGCTGGACTGGAAAGAATGCAAAGAGAAAGAGCTGCACAAGAAGAAGCATCTAATGCCGCTTTGATTGCAGAATCTGATAATGTTCAA
>BQNB010108058.1:3442-23034 GCA_026074375.1 Tanacetum coccineum | reverse complement strand
TGGCTAGGAAATAAAGAGGTATGTTGTTCTTTTAACCAAGTTGTAAGTTTAATTTCATTTTTCATGTATATCTTTGTATAAATGGCAAGAATTTCAGCAAACATAAGATATTCAGCAAACATAAGATATAGATGATATATTTTGTAATTTTTATGTATTGGGTATAAAAGTGGGTATTTGTTGAAGCGTAGGAAAGTTTTTGTGGTTCCGGGAGTGCCTAAACGCAATTTATCGCGAAACGTATACACTTTACGTATCCGATAAAAATAAAATGAACAAAGTTAATAATTATCCTCGAAATAATTATATAACCCTTGCTTGATGTAAACATTTAATTGTTTGATGCCCGTTTATATCGAACGCTAATTTTTAGCTTACGCGATTTAGCTTAACTTTTACGATTTAAAGCAAATGCGTACAATACAAAAGGTACAGTGCGGATTTGTTGACGTCGTCAATGACTTGAAAACACAGGGTGTTATAAAAATAGTTATCGAATGTGAAGAAAATTGAGTCCTTGAGTTTTGTTGATATCTACGCGTCTCGAATGCTCCCAATGCTCAGCTAGCCAGATAATAACCTGAGAAAATACATGCAAAAACGTCAACGCGACACGCTGATAAAGGATTGAGGTTTCAGGTTGGATGAGTTTGGTGGTTGGTTAAATAAAATACACCGAAAAGAATACACAAAGTATGTAATATATTTCGTATATATTACATATGAAAAGAAACAATTATATAATTCATGTGACGAATCATATTAATAAAGAAAAACAAACAAAAGAATAAGTCGCTACATATAATACTTTACACGTATTATTTAAGAAACGTAAGAAAAATAATCGTAACAATATAATTCGACACGTTTTCGAAATTCACTTTACTAAATAAATAAAACGTTCTTGCATAAAAGTAAACACACGTTTTAAAGTTACAAAATAAGTAAAAGATGTTTCTAAAGTCTTTACAAAAAGTTATGACTTTATTTCCTAGTCCAGGATTTATAAAAATAATATTTATAAATTAATATTTTATTTTCTTGACGGGTTTTAGTTAAAATAGTTATCTCGTTTGTAAAAGCATAGTTTTCGATCTTTCACCGGGTTATTGTATATTTATAACTTAATAGTTTTAAAACTATATAACTTTGTCCATTTATCGGGTTTTTAATATAATAGAAATTTTATTGAAAATTACCAAGTATAAGAATTTTTTAGAAATTTCGGCATGACCTTGCCGTTTATACGACGTTTCCCATTTTTACAAAACTCAAAGTTTTCCTCTTCAAACAATCCATGTTGCAAATACCTCATTATACATATTTAAACGAAATCGACAAGTAACAAAGAACAAGTAAAACCAAACACCCTATATGGGCTGACCCAAACACACTCGTACTGCTATACCAAACACACCATATTGTTGTTAAACAGCGAACCAAACACCCCTAAATGCTATGTTATCCACCGAACCAAACGCCCCTTAATAGCTGAACCAAACACTCCTGTTTGGCCAATTAACTGTAGAAACAAACACCCCTTTGGGGACTGCTACAAAATGCAGAACCAAACGCCCCTCAGGGTCTGCCAAACCAGGAATCAAACACACCCTTGTAGGCTGTTATACACTTAAACAAACACCCTTTCGGGTTGTTAAATCACAGCAAACAAACGCCCCTATGTGGGCTGTTTATTCACAGCCAAACGCACCCGTTTATGGGTCGTTAAACCCAAACCAAACGCACCCTGCTGGTGGTTTAGTCACGATGGTGTGGAGATGATGGAGTGGTGGTTGCGGTGGTCGTTGTGGTAGCAATGTTAAATTTGTCCTGGACAGCGTGAATAAGCAGACAAACTGCAGGCTCGGCATGAGCTAATATGTGCTCACCTTCGTGCATCATCATCACCATCTCTCTCAACATGCTAAGATAGTCGTCTGGATCCCCTCAGGAATCCCCTCGTCATCCTCCACTAGGTTCCACCTCAGGTGGTCGACTCCCTGCATAAACCCTGGTGACTGATGAGTATTTGAGTCAGCAGCAGCAGAGGCTGCTCCTTGTAGCAGCTGTGGATATACCGTCAATCGTCCACCGGTATGAACTCCGGTTAAACAGCTCTGGAACAAAAGGTAATGTAAATAGGTGATGTGAGGTGCCTATGCTCTGGCTCCTCAGGGCCAAGCGCACATAATTTGTGATTGTGGTCTCATCCAGGGCCCAGGTATTTAGTCCGGTGATGGTGGAACCTCAAAAATAGGTACCCCTCTGACGTCTCTGGTGACCCCATGTATAAATCTTCCTCAGTATATTGATGTGTATGTAACCGGAGAGAAGCTCAGAAACTGACATGATAGTATCTGAAAACAAAAATTTAGCTTATATAATTATGATTAAATAAGACTATCATCCTTGATTACGAAATAAATAGATAAACCACTGAATATCAATTATGCATGTAATATTAGCCTATACCGACATAATGCAATTAAGTTTGTAATGAATACCCAGTAAAAACCCATTTGTATGTATGCAATGTTTTCTGAAAACGGTAAAGTCCAACAAAAACATTTTACCTTGTTCTCTATACCCTTGGGCTTTATACCAATCTGTAACACCACCCAAAATGGTCGCAGCGGAATAAGGATCCGGGCCTGAATACTATCAAGAATCAATCACACACGATATATAAAAAAACGACACAAAAAGTCGTTTAAAACATGATACATTGGATTTTTAAACACAACCATATTACCAAAAGCTATATAGCTTAACTTTGTTCATTGTTTATTATTACAAAATATAACATAACATCCCCAAACCATGAAGCACACATAAGTCTTTTAACAGTGCAAACAAAACAAAAATCCAGATGCATCCTTGGCAATCTCGTGCCTAAAATGACCTCCCAGAAAACATTGCTTAAAACAGTCAACGTTAACTAAAAAAAAAAATTTGTTTGGTGAATACATCGTTTTAATGTAAATAAAATTATGCAGGACCCGCAAGACTTTTCCCGTGGATGTTACAACATATGCCAACAATCACACAAACCATTGAATTACTAGTATGCACTAAGGCTCATGGACATCCGAATGCTCAACCTATATTTGCTATTTTAAGCATTTAATTGATGCCCGTACAGATGTTGTAGACCCGACAACAACCTAGTGCCTACATGGTCATCGATACGTTCCCAGATAAAAGCTAATCACAATCCCAAACGGGAGGTTAATCCCAATAGATCTATTTATCTCATTCGCTAGAGCTCGACATAATGTACTTAACTCACATCTATTGCAAATGACTTTTTCAAGATAAAGAGGTCTCAGGATGGATTATCGCTTACATAGGCAACACAAAATCAATAAACTTTCTATCAAGCACTTGCGTCCAATTTTATAAAACAAACCATTTCCTCCACCCAAATAATAGTAAATCAGAGTGAAACCTGTTAAAAGTGGGGCTATGAACTCACCTTGAGTACAGATAGCTCAAATATAACACAGATAAACGTCACGCAAAAACGAGCGATTCAACCTCTTTAAATAAAGGTCGTATAAGTAAACCAGATTCCATTAATAATAACCTTGAATAATCCTTATAGTTGTTTACATCGTACTATCGTTCGGGCAAATCCATAATTAAAGAGGTCAAGACAAGACGATCGAGTAGTTTATACCATTAAAATCTGAAAACCAACAGACTCATCGATACGCCATTCCGAAGAGGCCGTCATTAATGAACCCTCCTTTGACATAACCCTAGTAATATAGCACTTTGAACAACCACTCAATATCTATGATAGCATAATCACACCTATCCACCCGACTAATCGATTTTAGATAATAATATTAAAAAGTGAAAACGTTTATAAATATACACTTCGCGTAAAAATGACCGTAATTTGGTCGTTTTAAGCCCGTTGCTATCGCGTTACTTACTCCACAAGTCTTCTGTAGTTAAGACGAGCGATTCAAAATATAAGCATTTTACTCAAGTTTTAAGATTCTACGATGAATAGAAGAAATTACTGTTCATTAAGTTTATTAAAATACTATTTATAAACTTTATAATGTACCGAAAATGCCGTAATTTACTCGTTAAAGTTCGTTCTTTAAACGGATCTTGCTGTGTACGATCGCGAAATTAAAAGTTATATATCATATTTTAAGATGTTTAAAGAAATAAAAGTAGCTGTAATTGAATAGTAACTTTTAATAAAAATATTTTATAAAATGTAATTATATCGAACACATGTTTTTTAACAGTATCTTTTTCTGTTAAATGATCGGTTTTTCGATATTCTTAACATTATGTTAATCGTCATGATGCGTATTATTTTATAAAATAACATTACCTACTGACTGAAAGTTCGAAATTTTAACAACCCATATGTATTTAAATGTATAACTTTATAAAAACATGTTTTAATGTATCATTTTCTTTAGTAGTTTTATTATAAAAACTCTTGTAACCCATATTTTACAATATTGGTACTTATAATAAGTACAATATCACCATAGACTCATAATTATCATTGTAACAAGTTTTTAACAATTACTTTCCATTATTTTTCACATGTGAAATTTAAGAAACCTTATAAAGAAATAACCCTAATTTTAACCGTAAACATTTATATACTTAATCCATAGTGTAATAAACAACTTTTAATTTTTTACTTTTTCCATGTATATATTAGGACCATATGACATAAGAATAAATGTGCAGATAATCATATTCAATAAAATATATATACCTCATTTTACATATTAGAAAGTCAAATATAGTGGAGATTATGTCTATAATTACCATGTTAACACATAAAATCATAAGAAAAAAAAGTATAAACGAAGTTATGAAAACCTTATGATATGATGTAAGAGAGAGAATATAATTCTAAACTCCGTGTTTTAGATTCAAATACATAGCTTTCAAAGCTTTATAACCCCTAGATTATAGGTTTTCCAAAACCCTAAATTTTACTTTTTCCTCTTAATCCTTGCAAAGATGATGAACCAATGCTTGCAAACACCTTAGAAAACCCTTACGTAGTATTGTTGTGGGGGAGGGGGAGGGGGGGGGGGAGGTTGTATAATCTTACAAAATCAAAGTATGTTTTTGTGTGGGATAGTATGTGGTTTAGGGGGTCTGTTAATGGTTGGATATCTGGACGTGGGTTTGAGAGTGAAAAAGAGAGAAAGAAATAAATTTTTGCCAAGAATAAAGAGTTTAAGGTAAAGATTCACTTAATTCATGCATGGGTAATATAGTCAAAATATCTAGGGGGCGACCTTAACCCAATGGTTTACTTTTCTCACCCTAGTCAAATTTAGACAAGAGCAAGATGATAAAGGAGTAAGATTACTTTTAAGTAAATATCTAGATATTATTTACAACTTGTAAACTCTTGGTTCTATCCTCTAAAATTCGGCATATATATATATATAAGATGTAATTGTTTGGTTATTTAAGCGTATTGGGTATAATCGTGGTTATTCCGTTAGTGTCGAAGATAGTTTTGCTAGAAAGCTCCGGAATGCCTAAAAGCGTATTTAATATATGCAAACTTAAGCATTTTACGTAGCCAATAAAAAAAGATAGAACAAAGCTCATTAATTATCCTCATAATAATCATATAACACTCTGCTTGATGCAAACATTAATCGGTTTAAATAATGCCCGTTTTTACATTGTATGTATCATTTTCAGTTTCATGCGATTTAACATTAACGTTTACGGTTTAGAGAGAAGAACGCGTAAAACCCTAAAAATAAATTAGATCATATCATAATGTCCTACAATGACCTAAAATAACAGTCTGTTAAACAAACCTCCCGACCTCAACACTCTCAAGCCATTACAACACACACACCCCCCCTCACAAGCCTGTTACTATGCGCCATCGGTCTTACACATTCGTCTAAAACCCAGCAGCAATTTATCTTTTATACACGATTACCCTTAAAAAGCCGTATAAGTCGGTGTTTCAGCTTAATTTCGTGGCTTTAATGTTGATAAGCTGTTTTTTTAAAAGCTATATAATCCTTAGGTTTCAATTAGTATAATAGCTAATTTTCTTGTAATTTTTCTAGAATTTCTATAGTTCGTGTAATAATTATTAACATTTATTTTATTAAAAACTTTAAAAAATCATAAAAAAAGCAAAAAAAATCAGAAAAAATAATTTTTTTTAGAAAATTTTCTTTTATCAAAAAAGTTCATGATGAAATTATTTTTGCTTTCATAGGGTCTAATTTTTCAAAAATTCGATTTTTAAAGAACTGATAATTTGGTATCCCTTTTTCGATTTTTTCGTGTTTAAACGCTCATTTTCAACTCCGTTTTTGTTACAAAGTTTTCTTTAAACCTATTTTTTAGTTAAATAGAATCCAATTTAAAAAGAAAATTTATAAGTAGGTTTATTTTTAGAAATTTAGTTGTTTTTGACCTTCGTTTTATAGGTCCCCGGTTTGCGTTTTTAGTTAAAATTTGATTTTTCCCGTTATTGTCTACGGATCCTTAATTATATAGAGTATTGATAATTTTAATTTTAAAATTATATATAATCAAATCAATCTTTGTCTTCATTTCAAATCATTGTCTGAACATCAAACGTGGTTTCAATTTCATAAGTCGTTGGGGGATAAAGACCCGAGAATCATACTTCCCGGTTTATATACGTATTATATTATATATATTTGTGAAGATTTTCCTTTTTACCTTTGTCCTCAAGGGTAGTTTGGTAATTTTCCATCATATTATATATTTTATTATTACGTATATATAGATTCTACCGAATCAATCATTCATTTCCAAAACAGTCTTCACGTTTGATGCATAGAGGCTAGATACGTTGTACAATTACCCATGACAATTTAGTGGTGTGATGGTTGACGTCTCATCCCAAAATATCTTATCAATCCGATATCTCAACGATATATACTTATACTTTTTCAAGAAAATAGATAAGTAATATAAGTAAATATTTATAATAAATAATTATAAATATATACCGATAAGTCTATTCGGTAACCTTAGTTATCGTAAAAATAATCATAATATGGTTGAAAATGAAACGTTTACTCATAAAAAGCATATTAAAGAAGTTTCGAGAAAAATTATATTTTTCGTCTTTTAGTGAATTTATTAAAATAATAAAATAATAAAATAATATTTTATTATTTAAAACCAAAAATCATGTTCTTAAGTAAAATTTTCTAAGTATAAACTTTTTACGAAATTTCGACATGACACGTACGTTTATATAACGTTTTTCAAGGTTTCGACATGACACGTATTTTATTATCGACACTTTTCTGACAAAATTCCAAAATCTCAATCTTTGACGTTTACTAAAACGTTTTTCCCAAAATAACATTCAATATCACTTCGTAAATATATTTCACTTTCAAAAGTCCGTCAAAAACTCTTAAAACAACTAAATATCGCTTATTGGGCTTTAAGGCCCAATAAGGGTCCATTAATGTATTTATATCCAAAATACGATCCAAGCCCAAAACCAAAATAAGTAGAAAATAATCCGGACCAAAATAAGCCAACAAATAAGCCACGGCTTATTTGTGCTTATTGGGCCGTGAGCATTTAAGCTCCAAAAACATACCCATAAGCTAAAAATAAGCTTAATAAGCTACAATACATATTTGGTTAACAGGTAAGTGACAAAAATTGTCCGCGAATATACGCAATATAAAGCAAATAACCAAAAACATATCCCTTGTGTTTTTCTTAAATAAGTCACGAGCATATAAGCTCAAAATAAGCCATAAAGTGCTTAAAAATAAGCCCAAAAAATCTATACAAGCTAATATCCAAAATAAGCTATCTAGCAATATATGTTATTCAACCATCACGACCACAATATCAAAACTACAAAACCCTCTTTGTTTCCTTTTTTGTTCGACGCAACCAAACATCCCTTTGATATTCGTTTCGCTTTCAAAACTCACTTTTTACGACGATCAACTTGTACAACTAACATCTATGCATCAATATAAACCCAAAATGACAAACGAAATTTATATTTAGAAACTTACAAGAAAAGTCTTCGAAATATAGATTTCGACACGAACCGGACAACCCGAACGTTGTTTAAATGAATACCCAAATACTCGTATCAATCCAGAATATCACGTTCTTGATCAAAGTTAGAAAATTTATGGTGTTTGGTTGTGGCTTGGTGGCGGACGAACAACACACACACACCTACACACTAGTGTGTTTTATTTTTTATTTTCGAAATAAAATGGATAATGAGAAGAATGTTGGTAATGGGAATATATTTGTACAAGTGGGGAACATCCTAGCTAAAAAATGGCATCCTTGTCTCCTATGAGACTTGAACCCACGCCTAAGAATCCTAGGGGTGCATTTCCTTCCTTTTTGTGTCGGGTTCATTAAAACTCGTAAAACTTGATCGTAAAATATTTTCCAAAGTTAATTAGTATTTTTATTCATTTTAAAAATACTTTTCCAATAACCTAGAGTATTTACATGATATAATTACACCTTATACTTCCTAAAAACTCATTTGGGCATTAACGGACGTGTCAGGACTCGTTTTTCGGCATTTCTCAAATTTCACGAGTCAACCATCCGAAACATAACTAACATAATAATAACCTCTAAAAAGGTCTATTATACATAAAGAACCATAAACTAACTCAATTCTTAACAAAATCACCACCGTCAACACGATACAATATCTGAATAAACTAAAAAACATCAAATAGTCAAAGGACCAAAATTGAAATATTCAGAACACAAAAAGGGCAAAGGTTACATTCTACCACCTTAAAAGAATTTCGACCCCGAAATTCAACTACTATCATCACTAAACAAATGCGGGTACTTAAGCTTCATCCGATCTTCATGTTCCCACGTGAATTCATGACCACGTTTCAAATTCCACCGAACCTTGACGATGGCAATCCTACTACGCTTCAACTTCTTGAACTCTCTTTCCAAAATTTCTACAGGCTCTTCCACATAATTCAATTTGGCATCAACTTGGATTTCATCCAAGGGCACTTGCTGTGTTGGATCAGCCAAACACTTCTTAAGGTTCGACACGTGGAATGTGTCATGAACACTATCTAACTCCTCAGGCAAATCTAACATGTAGGCTACAGGGCCTACTTTTTTAATAATCTCAAAAGGTCCAACAATCTAGGTGCTAGTTTCCCTTTCTTCCCAAAGTGTACCACACCTTTCCAAGGCGACACTTTGAGCAAAACATAGTTACCTACACTAAATTCTAGAGGCTTCCTCCTCTTATCATCATAACTTTTCTGACGATCACGCGCAGCCTTAAGTCTATCCTTAATTTACAAGATCTTCTCAGTAGTCTCTTGCACTAACTCATGTCCTATCAACTGACCTTCTTCAACCTCAGCCCACATAATTGGCGAACGACACTTTCTTCCATACAATGTCTCAAACAGAGCAGATCTCACACTAGAATGATAACTATTGTTATACGAAAACTCAACCAACGGAAGATGAACATCCCAACTTCCCCTGAAGTCCCGGACGCACGCTCTAAGCATGTCTTCTAAAGTCTGAATAGTATGCTCGCTCTGACCATCGGTCTGAGGGTGGTAAGACGTACTCATGTCTAAACGGGTTCCTAATTCCTCTTGCATTGACTGCCAAAACCTTGATGTGAAACGACTATCACGATCCGATATAATCGAGATTGGCACACCATGTCTAGCAACTATCTCATTCAAATACAATCTAGCCAATCTATCCATCTTATAATCCTCACGCATAGGTAGAAAATAAGCAGACTTAGTCAATCGGTCCATAATGACCCAGGTTGTGTCATGCCCACTACTAGTCCTAGGCAACTTAGTCACAAAATCCATAGCTATTCCTTCCCATTTCCACTTGAGAATCTCAGGTTGCTGAAGCAAGCCGGATGGCCTCTAATGTTTAGTCTTAACCTTCAAACAAGTCAAACACTTACTTGCATACACAGCTATTTCCTTCTTCATACCAGGCCACCAATACCTATCTTTAAGGTTATAATACATCTTATCAGCTCCTGGGTTTACTGAGTACTTCGACTTATAGGCTTCATCCATTATCAGGGTTCTCACATCACCCTTCAAAGGCACCCATATTCGATCTAGGTAGTAGAAAGTCCCATCACTTCTCTGTTCTATCATCTTATCCAAACCTTTCTGCAATCCTGCAGACTCATCCACATCCTCCTTCTGAACTGCCAGTATCATATCCTTGATACTCGACTACAGGGTCATATTTATAGCTCTAACTCTCTTGGTTTTTACTCTTTCCTTTCTACTTAGGGCATTGATGACATCAAATAACGTCTATTTTATAGCATCATTTATCTCATGATATTAACCTATTTTGTATAGTTATTGCAAAGAATTGTTACTTAATCATTTATATTTGAGAGTTGCAGTAATTATGGAGTAATTGGTGAAAGTTAGCAAAAGGCGTGCATTCTGGAGCTTAAATGAAGATATTTTAAAGATTACTATTTTAAAGACCAATACGCCGTATCCATCAAGGAAGATACGGCGTATCCGTGCATGCACTCACAAAAGACCACTCAGGAATAAAGATCAATACGCCGTATCCAGAGGACTCAATACGCCGTATTCAAGATATGAAACCAATATAATATTCTGGAAGATATCAAACGTGGTCCCTACTCCAAGAAATCTCCAATACGCCATATCCAACACTTAGATACGATGTATCTAATCGACTTCCAGACCTTATAAATAAAAAACTCAAAAATAAGTTTTAAGTGCGCTAAATCATATTCTCGATACCTAAACCACAAAAGTCGATTTTCACCCTAAACTCATCTCTCTTCTTCGCATACAGAATACCACACAAATCAGCTCAGAGTGAGAAATGGAGGAATAGAGAAGTGAGAAAACCATCTCACGCCATATGATGTATTCATCTCAATAGAAGACACCCTATACACCTCCCCCCCCCCCCACTGAATTTAGACTTTAGTAATTGTGTGTGTTTTTCGCTCAGTGTTTTGCGAGGTGTGTGTAATAGATCTCGTGCTCCCCAGCTACCACCCCACCCCATTCCCCCCCACCCTCCCCCCACACACTGCCCCCCCACACCCCCCCCCCTCCCTGTTATATATGTGTGTGACAGCGCAGTGTGGTGTATTGGCCTACTTGTGGTTCCCACTCCTCCTACCCCCCGCCATATAGCATCAGATAGAGACATATGATAGTTGAAATGAGTGTGTGTATATGTTTTGTTTATTCTAGAATGTCATGTATTGTTCTCTCATTGAGTATGTGTTGTTTTTGTTTGTGTGTTTATACCCATTGTTACTGCAGACCCTGTTTGTTCGCGATATCTCATAGATATCTTGTTGTGTGGTGTGCGGACAGGGCAGCAGATAGTTTTAGGATTCTGGGATAGACTCTCCATTCTCTCAGTATGTGTATAACCGCTGTGTGTTATAGCTTACACAAATATTGTCCACTCTCTGCTCTCTCGTTGGGTGTCAGAGTGATATGAAGACAACGTGTAATTCCATATACTTTAGTAATCGTTAAGTTTTTCGTATCATTCATTAACTCGGTTAGTTTACCTTGGCTAAATAATTGCTCTTGTATTTATTATGACGTTTGAAGGATAATGCCTTCGGGTATTAGCCATTATTATGAAGATTTGAATGATTGGTATTTGTTTATCTTAATTTCTTGATTTATCATTGAGTGCTTGTTTATGTTTATCAATTTATACTTGTTTACGCGCTTTTGTATGCGACCTATCATTCAACTGGATCTAGTGAAGCGGACCAAGCAGATCTAGAGTCTGGGATAGCTCTCCATATAGTAATTTATACATCTAGAATCATAGTTACACAAATATTGTCCTTCTAAGTCTGTGTCTAGGATACACTTCAGGCTTAACTAGTTAATTGGATATTGCCAATAGTTTATTGATTGTGTTGACTAGTAGGTGACCTAGATAATTCAACAAGCAACGTTCTGATTCCATTGGATAGTTGGACAAGTGGACTACTAGTGTTTAAATTGCCATAAAGTGGTAAGTGGGTAAAGTCTCTATGAGCTAGGGTTTAACAAGATCACCATTGCTTTAATCCCTGAGATAGATTATAATCAGCAAATAGGATGCTTTATTCGGATGCTTTAATTGTGACAGAATTATTGTGTCTATGTCTTTGGATGATGTAACGCCTAAGTCTTAAGAATGATATGCCACCTCGAGAGAAGAAATCATTACACTTAATAAACAAACCAACGTTCTAATCGGATTTATAATAGTTAATACAGTTTTCTTATATAAGGTTCGATCGCTCTTTCATCTTTTGTTAATTAGCTTGCGTGGGTAATAGTGCCTTGAATTGATTGTAGTCACCAACCAAACTATGCCAGCCTCTTAGGCTGAAAACCCCCCTTTTCCTGTTAGAATTAGGATTTAGACTGACATAGGTTTAACATAGGATTAGGATAGAATAGAATTAACATAGATTAGTTAACCAAGATATTAATTGAATTGAGAGATTTAACCTCGCTTTAAGTGTTTGACACCCTACTTACCACGAAACTACTACTGATCGGGTACACTGCCCGTTAAAGTGTTGTTTTTGGTTTATTCGGCAAAATATAAATTTAAAACTTGAATCATCTTAAATATACCATACAACAACAGCACATCAAGTTTTTGGCGCTGCTGCCGGGGAGTGAAAATTAATCTTGATTTTTATTTGATATTTTGGTTTTTAACATTAGATTAGATCTAACTCTTAGAATTAATGTAATTTAGATTAGTGTATTATTCTGCTTGTTTATTTATTCTGTTGATGTGATACGGCATATTCAGTTCACTGAAAGCGACGTATCTGTTATTTAATAATTTTTCTAGTAAGATTGTTTCAGGATGGATAATCTAAACCTTACTATAGAAGAGTACATCAGGCTCGAGGAAGAAAAAAGCTCGTAAACATGGAAAAGTGTTTAATTGGCAAACTGCTACATATGGGAAGATCAGGGTTGATGATGATTTTTATGATCTTAGATCTATGGAAGCTGAATTCCCAGCTATAGTCGTTAACGATGACTTTGCACCTCAGGATACACTTTAATGCAAATCCCAAGTAAGTACTCCTGTCAACAATGAAATCGACTTTAGAATATCATTTGACGAATCTGATGATGAGGATTACACAATAATCCATGACAAAAACTCATTTTCTTATAAAATGATTCCTGTGAACAATTTGAAAATGGATTCAAAAATTGATTATGAAAAAGTCATGCCTTCAATTCTATCACCTGAGCCTGCAATCAGTTATTGTGATGATTTAGACTTCTTTAAGGATTTTAAGAACGAATCTCCAGCCATTGTTTACAATGATGCTCAAATGTCTAAATCAGATTTATTAACTAAACCAATTTTAAACCCCTAACATATCGATGAATTTGATTTAAATGATGAAACATCATTATCTGAATATGATGAGGAGGAACAAAATGTTTTATACTTTAATGATCTATTCTCCTTCAACATTATTCATCTAGATGATTTAAAATCAGAAAAAGACAATGATAATAATGAAATCGATACAATAAAGTCTTTTGAGGATAATGAAATTACACATGGGTCAACTATGCTTTTTGAAACAAGTCACGGTAAAAACACTAAATATCTTAGAACGAGAAGTTTTGTCATAAATTTAAATGTAAAAATCATGATTTGTATATATTACGCAAACGGAATGCTATTCTATCTCATTATGAATTTATGTGCGCCGTTTGGCGTTCCGTTCGACCCTAAGCGGTACTATAAGGGTGGTAACTGTGCAATAATGTTACAGAGGCCAAGGTATGTTTTCTTTGCTTTATTTTAAGAATATTGGTATCTAAGGTTAGATACGGCGTATCCACTGCTTTTAACTTGCGATTGACTAAGTCAACAAAATTCGCCTATACGGCGTATTTAACTCACCTCGATACGGCGTATCAAGTTTGGGTATAAAAACCCACTCAATACGTCGGATCTGATTTTATCAAACTCTTTCACTCCACACACACAATTTTTTTTTACCAAGACTTGGAGATCATTTGTTATCATAATCATCCCCTTTCTTCGTCTAAAATCTCACGGTAATAATCTTTCCTTTTTTCTCTTCAACTCACTATTTCGATTTAAAATAGAATTAGGGTTAGGGTTTGAATTTAATATGCCATTGATGAATACTCTTAGGACTCTTTTGTTTCCCACCCCCTGAATTAGAAAAGAAAATTTTAAAGGTTTTGGTTAGGTGAAAATGGGTAAATAGAGGAAACCCCCTTTTGTTTTCATTCTGCAGACTCAATACTGCGTATCCACCAACATGGATACGACGTATTGATCAATTTTTACCCAAATTTAATATATCAATACGACGTATTCAGTGAAATGAATACGACGTATTGACAAAATAAGTATCCTAATTTTTCAGACTCTTACGCCGCTACGCCGTATTGACTAAAACCTATACGACGTATTCATTTGATATGCCGTATCCACTGTTAGAACAGAAGATTTAAATTTCTATACTCTCGTGCTTTCTTCTTTGATTTTTAGATATGAATCTTCCACCACGTGAGTAGAGGCACATATTTCTTAGGTACGAGGGTTTGGAGTATTCTGATACAGATATTACAAATTTCGAGGCGAGATTAGCTAGGATTCATAAGAGAGAGGTACACAAGGTGCAAATATTTGATTTTGGGGGATTGTCGGATTTGATGGCTGAGGAGTTGACTGTGAGGATGTTGATGGAGCATCGGGATGATTAGGGTGTTAGTGTGTTCACCAGCCAGGCCTGGAGGAGACTTTTTGATATTAGAGGCCCATTGGTTCATGAGCTTATTTTGGAGTTCTTTAGTACGTTGAGGTTTGGCCAGGCTATGCTTGATTTAGATACGCCTGGGACTTTACAGTTTCAGTTGAGTGGAGCTAGGAGGCGTATGAGCTAGAGAGAGTTTATTCTAGCCTTGGGATTACACACTAATGTGGAGATACAGACTGCTGGATTTGGTACTTACTGGGCCGAGAGCGCCAGACAGGTCCCCAACAAGGGGGATCTGAGGGATTATTGGATGGGGATCTCATCTGATGGAGATTTCCTTGGCACAACCCTGTCTTACACCGTGATTTGGGATCCGATTCTTAGGTTGTGCCATAGATTGATAGCTAGTAGTATTGCTGGGAGGAGTCAGGCATCTGAGAAGGTGACCGTAATGGATTTGTTTTATTTGAGGGGGATGGACGTTGAATCGGTCAACGTTCCTTATCTATTGGCCAGGTACTTGAGATTGTTTATTGCTGAGAAGAAGAGCAGGGCGCATATTTCTGGTGGGCAGTTTGTAGCTTGATTAAATGAGCATTTTGGACTTTTGACTGCTGAGATACTGGGAGGATTGACGGTTATTGCCCCTAAGCTTCGTATTATTGATATGGCAGAGCTGGTGAGGCTACAGATTTGTGCGTAGTTTGATGATACATAGGCCTGGGTGTCCATGGGACCATAGAGGCAGCCCGATGCTGCGGCTGGTGCCCCTGTTATAGCTGAGGATGCTCCTGCTATTAACGAGGGTGACCAGGCTGTTCGGGCACCTATGCAGGCACCTTAGCAGCCACCTCCACCACCACCAGCTCCTGCCAAGACCATGCCTCAAAGGATGGCCAAACATGAGGAGGATATGCACGAGATACGTGGAGCATTGACTGAGCAGCGCGAGGTGATTGACGCGATGGCTTATGATTTTTCCAAGTTTAGTACATGGGTTGTCACTGGCCTAGGACGGATGATGGACATGGCAAGAGTTACCTACATGCCATATTCTTATACCCATGTACCATACCAGGGGCGCGTCAGACGCATGACTGATGAGGCCAGTACCTCCGCAGCTCAGCAGGAACATCAGAAGCCAGACCCATGACCCCTCCTACCTTTATCTTTTGTCTATATGTATCTGTACATTTATTATTATTCATATCTTGATGTATCTAACACTAAAACAAGTTCGATCATTTTGTATATATATGTCATGATATGACTTTTGGTTTGTTTGTGCATGATAGAACAAAGCCTGGCAGTAAGTTCAGCAACGTAGTTCATGGATATGATACGGAACCAAGCAGGATATTCATATAAAAAAGCAAGAATGGAGATAAGAGAGATTATTCCATGTGAAAAGGAAGATGAAAAAAGTCTAACTTAAAGACTTCGCTGTAAACAAAAGTGCTTCCCGGGAGACAACCCGAATTGTTATTTAATTTTGTTATCGAGTTTGTCTTCCCAGACGTCAATACGGCGTATCCGCTCTATACCATACGGCGTATTGATTGTCTGGACATTATCAGTCTTTATTTTTATTACACTTTAAAAACATTATTGTCAGTTCTGTAAATACGCCGTATTTATTCATTTGGTACATCGTATCCACAGTCTGACTCGTATTTAGTTTGTTTAGTTTAGTTTAAATTAACCGTAGGTACCAAGATAGGAATGCGCCTGTTTTGTTCTATATTTTACACAAGACCTCAAGAAATAAATATTGACGAAGTTGGTGGAATGTATATTTTCTAGAATTCTATGTGTGTGCTGTTCCTGCTAGGATTCAGACGCTTTTTCAAGCACACAATCTTGCTCAAAAAAGCAACATGGAGAATCTACCGAGCAAACATCAGGGGAGTTTCTCATTCTAATTCTTTTTAATTCCCGTATTTAATGTTTTAACTATACAACGAGGACGTTGTATAATTCAAGTAGGGGGGTGGAGTTAGAATGTTTACTTGTCCTATTTTTCACAATAAAAAGCTTAAATTATGCTCAAATTCAAAATTTTTTCAAGCATACTTTTGTGAAATTACTTGATACATAACCCGCATACAATAACCCTTGTTAGATATTGTGAGGATTTAACCTTTCCGTTTCTAAATGTTTACCTAAATTCCACAAAATATGAGTGTGCTGGTGATGTTGTAGACATTAGAACTTGGCTTGGTATATCTATTCTAGACCACAGTGATGAGTACTATGGATTTAGATGGAGTAACTTGTTTAAATTGGTAAATTTTAGGATTAAATCCCAATCGCCTTTACATGTTGCTTATTAACTAACTACACCGGTTAGTTAACCTCCCGTTTAAACCCTTTCCACTCTCATCTTTAGAGTAATGATCCACTAGAACAACCCGTAGAGCCAATCCTTTAGGAATTACACCAACTATTTATTTCGTTACACCCTTACACCTTAACCTACCCTGTTAGATTAAGTTTAATTTACAGTTGCTAGTTGATTAAAGTGTAAAGATTGTATTTCCCGAAGTCTTGTGTCATTTTTTATCTTTGGTGTGGTTGGAAATTTGCCCGTTGCAAATGGGAATGTATATTAGTAGTCAAAGCTCATGTGATTTTACTACCGTCACAATTATTGGTGAATCCAAAGAACGAAGGAACTATCGAAGAAATTATCTGGAATTATTATGATCGTGAAGATGGTGAAACTACACCGAGATTTGAAGTATAGTTAGCAAAAAAAATATATATAAAAAAAGAGAGAAAGAAAGTTTGAAGATAATCATTTCGCAAAGAGCATTACCGAAGGAATTACACGAAGGATCGATTATTCGTTGATACGTCTAAAAAGTAAACGATGTAAAGTATTGCAAAGTGGAAGATATCGCCACTTGCCTTGTAGAGTATTTAAAAGTTTGGGATGATTGGGAAGTTGACCGTTACGGGAACGCTAACTTAGGTTGTTTTTTTATCAATGATCAAGACGTTGTAAATAGTTGTGTCTTTATCATGGTAACAGTCAGGAAAAAGTGTCTAGCAACTTGTATCTTAGTCTTAATCTATTTGTTTCTTGATTTTTATTTAACAACAATTTACTTTCCTCTCACCTAATGACTAACCATGGGTTTTACGTGAATGAGGATGTGATTGAGCGTGCATGTCTATTCCGTCGTTACGGCCATGTATTCATGTCTTAGCTGCCTTGTTGGTTTATTACTATTAGTGAAAGTTAGAAGGTTCCTACCCTATATCATTCTTCATCCTAACCGTTGGTTAAATTCGAATGAGGATGTGATCGAACACACATGTCTATCCCGGCGTTCCGGGTGTGTATGTGTGCTTCAGCTGCCTTATTAGAGTGGTACTTCTGGTGAAAGATTGTAGAATGATCAACCGTACGCCTTTCCATACAAAAACCTATATTTACCTTTATAAACTTGTTACTCCTTGGCTTTAGTGTTGGAGATGTGTATCCTTGCCAAGCTTATGATAGAATACTCGTCACGACCAAGCAATTGAGTGAATTAGTTACATGTTACCACATAGATTAGTTGAGTGATTTGAGTGTTTTCATCTTCCTATTTCGTGAGGTGTTTGGTTGTGTACTTGTAATAGATCAAATAAATGCTCAAACGGAAAATATCCTTAGGGATACATTTTCATAAACTTCTAAAGGCTACTTGAGGACAAGTAGGATTCAAGTGGGGGGATATTTGATGACATCAAATAACGTTTATTTTATAGCATCATTTATCCCACGATATTAACCCATTTTGTATAGTTATTGCAAAGAATTGTTACTTAATCGTTTATATTTGAGAATTGCAGTAATTATGGAGTAATTGGTGAAAGTTAGCAAAAGGCGCGCATTTTGGAGCTTAAATGAAGATATTTTGAAGATTACTATTTGAAAGACCAATACGCCGTATCCATCAAGGAAGATACAGCGTATCCGTGCATGCACTCACAAAAGCCTACTTAGGAATAAAGATCAATACACCATATCCAGAGGACTCAATACGCCGTATTCAAGATATGGAATCAATATAATATTCTGGAAGATATTAAATGTGGTCCCTACTCCAAGAAATCCCCAATACGCCGTATCTAACACTAGGATACTCCGTATCCAACCGACTTCCAGACCTTATAAATAGAAAACTCAAAAACGAGTTTTAAGTGTGCTAAATCATATTCTCAATACCTAAACCACAAAAGTCAATTTTCAAAGGAGAAAATAAGCAGGAGAGGTCGAGCAACATATTCAATTCCATAGAAGACAACGTGTAATTCCATATACTTTAGTAAGCGTTCATTTTTTGGTATCATTCGTTAACTCGGTTAGTTTACCTTGGCTAAATAATTGCTCTTGTATTTATTATGACGTTTGAAGGCTAATGCCTTCGGGCATTAGCCATTATTATGAAGATTTAAATGTTTGGAATTTGTTTATCTTGATTTCTTGATTTATCGTTGAGTGCTTGTTTATGTTTATTTAACACCCCCAAATTTCATAGCAGCGGAACCAACAGTTTGGGTGTTAAGTCATAGCACAACAACATACGAATATAAAGAATGACTCAAAAGAGACGTTTAAAACATAACATTGTCCCATTCATGAAAGATCAGAGTCTAAAGCTGGTCCACAAGATTGTCACCATACCACATCATACATAGTTTTAAAATCATAACACCAAGTGTTTTTGATGAATGGAACCAAAACAAGTTTTAATCAAAACATTTC
>BQNB010108057.1:0-23034 GCA_026074375.1 Tanacetum coccineum | reverse complement strand
ACAAATTCTTTTTTTTCAATTCAAAGGTATGTTTGTTTCGTTTTAATCCCCATATCACCATAATTTTATGCTTCTTTATTACAATATTTTTTATATTATTTTGTGATTTTGAATATACAAATATTTGTAGGAACTTAGAAGACAATGTTCATGACCAAATGTGAAAGAAGTTTTTGCAGACATCCTTTATAGCCCAAAGCTTTAAATCCTTGATGACCATCTCACATGCGTACTGCTTACAGCGTATGTGGTGAGTTTTTTTTTCAAGATTCATTATGGGTTGGGGGTTATCTTCTTTTCTTTTTGATTAGTTTTCTTTTGAGTTTTTTGCTACGTGAAATCTTTTAGTCTCTTGATATTGTGGTATTGGTTGGTTCAGGTGTTATTGACTAAATTGGAATGTTAATTTTGACTTAGTGGGTGTTTGGATAAGTTTTTTTAGGTGTTTAATAGCTTATTGTATAAGCTCTAAACCTTTAATCCATTTTATTATGCTTTTTAGAATAAATAAGCTTTTGTGCTTAACCTTATCTTAAACACTCCCTAATAAGCAATGATATGTGCACTATTTGATATCTTAGTGTATAATATGAGATACAATAAGTAGGTGTGCATTGATATACTTTAGTGTGTACTAAATACCCATGTTATAATGATATATAACTTCGGGTATTATAACTGGTTAGGGGTCTTTGTTATGTATCATATATTATGTGTTTGATTATTTGCAGTAGATTTAACCATTTTCTGAATTTTTTAAGCGAATCGTCATGTCACTCTATTTTGATTAGACCTCTAAAGACAAATTAGATCATATACATGTGGTTTTTCACCCCTTTCCACCATTTAATAAACAATAGTGATGAATGTTATAGGTTCGCAAATATTAGGATGACCGAAATTAGGATCTTACCTTGCGCAACCTGAATCACCTTGCACAACCTTCATTGGCTTTCCCCTCCATTGTCAACGTTTCCTTCTTATTTTTGTATGCATGCTTTGTCAAAGAACCTGAAAGTTGCATTAATCAGGCGGACTAATTACTAATAATGTATAATTTAACCTATAGAAAAATAATAAATGCAATCCCAAACAGAAAAGACTTACGATGGTATCCAAGTACATCTTCAAGATCTATGAAAACATCATGCAAATGACCGAACCTACAAAAGATTATAAGCTAAATGTCATCTCTATAAATGTCATACCAAGACGAACAGATGTTACTCACCTTAGGATATCCTTACCTTAATCATACTGATTATGTTCATTCGGTATTACCAAATCCCAAAAGACTTAGATAGAACTAATAATTTAATATTGCTTCTTTCGTATATGTTTTTTTGGTAAAGATGAATTTGATAATTATAGGGTTATGATGATGTTGGAGTGAATGTTTCTTCCGTATATGTTCATTTAGTATTTTCCTAACTATGAGGTTTATCTTTGAAGTTTCATGAAACCTTAGCAGACAAAACATATTAAAAGACATAGAAGCAAAAGTTGTGCATGAAAATAATATTAAATCATTTACATTCTGAGCACATACCAGAGTAATGGAATTTGGTCAAACACAAACAACCGAGCAGTGATCTTTTAATCTGATTTGACTTGTACCTATGTGACTAAACCCGAAGTCATAAACTAATACGTAAATCCATATAAGTAATAGTTATTGCTCATATTACCTTGATAACTAAATAATAACTATATTATATGCCTTTTTGTTACACTTTGGTATTATTGTAGAGAACAACCTGCAAAAATAAAAAGAAACAATGAGAACGAGATAGTAGTACAGCTGCTTCTGTAATTGGTTCTGGTGCACCATCAACTTCTTATTTTTCTTAGGCATCAGTAGTGTGTACGAGGATATCCACTGAAAACAGCCAACCATCCAATAACTTCATATCATCAGTGACCAAAAAGAACCTGCAAAATCATGGATACAAAAAAGATTATTTTAAGAGCAATATACATAACATATGCATACATAGGGTGTACAAGCAAAGAAGTTTATTGAGTATCTTTTTGCCTGAAAAATCAATAATGTAACCACATATAATACTGAATACCGAAGTGTAAAACCTCATATACTGCTACAAAATGGTACAAAGGGGTCTACATCGAACAACAATAAAAATAAAACAAAATATTTTTAACGGATAACATAAACTTAAAGTAAACACAAAATCAAAAAACAAAGAACCAAAAAAGTAAACCTTGATTCAATAATCTGCTACGTATTGGCAGAGCTTGCACAAAAAGGTTGAAGCTTCTGCAGTAGTTGAGTCAAATACAGCAGTTGATTCAAATACTGAAACAAAACAAAACAAAACCATAAATAGATCAAAAACAAAGCAAGTGCACAAAGCAATAAAGAAAAAGATGATAAATGAATGATATTAGGGTTTGATATAAATATGGTTTTAAATATACTGAAAGAAATAAAACGTGTGTAGGGTTTCATGTATATATGGTTTTGATATTAGTGTATAGGGATAATATCTAACCTAATTATGAAGTATATTTTCAAAGCTAAATTTCGAGTATATTATGAAATCTAGCATATATATGCAGTAAATCAAAATTCAAGTATATCTTCAATAAATATTCAGGAAATTACATATAGGATATATATGCAGTAAATCTTGAATTTATAATATATCAATAATGTTTTGCAAAGTAAAATACAAACTAGCTCTAGGCTCAGTTGGTTAACATGATTAAATATTAACTATAGGTCACAAGTTTAAACCTTGCCATTGCTAATATTTTTATAAAAAGACCCAAATTTAATGCAAAAATAATTAAAAATACGAAAATTCGAAATTAAAGGCAAAATTAATTAAAAAGTTGAAAAATATTTAAAATTATTGTATTATATGTGCCATGTCATCGTTATTTGTGCCATGTCATCAATGAGGTGGCGTTGAGTCATTATTTCATATTAATCCAGTCATAGTTAGCCCCATATATAAGTTATGGAAGATATATATATATATATATATATATATATATATATATATATATATATATATATATAGTAGGATCCAGTGAATATTAAAATTAAAATAAGAAAGTGGGTGAGAATGACTAAAACCACACATTTGAGATTCATACCCGACTTTCATTAATGCAATTTTTATTCAACTAATGCACCATATTGAGTTTCGAAAGTTAATTTGATGTTAGAAATAGATGAAAAAATTGTTTTCATGATTTTGGCACATGTAGAGGACCAAAAAACAAGAGAAATCATGAAATGCATCTAAAATACATATATGCATCTAATTAAAAGCTAGAAAACACATCATGATGCATTATAATGCATCTAAGATTATATAGATACATCTAATTTAAATCGGTGCATCATCGATATGCATTATAAGTTACTTTCTATCCTTCTTATTTTCAGAATACTTCTCATTGATCCTAACTCTCTCTCTCTCTCTCTATATATATATATATATATATATATATATATATATATATATATATATATATATATATATATAGGGGCACTTTCAATACAAAACCACTTTTTATACAGAACTTACAGAACCATTTTAAACCAATAAGAATTTAGTTATATTAAATATATATTTTTTTAACAGAAGGGTATAATAGGAAGATAGTTTTTTAACTTTTTTTTTAATTTTGTAATTTAAAAAACGTTTTTTAAACCTCCTTAATTTTAAGAATTAAAAAAAATTATTTTTTTTAATTTGTGTTTTTCTTATTTCTGCATACATATTTTCAAAGAAAAAAAGTACATATGTGTTTTTTTTAATTCTACATATGATTTTTTTTTGAATAATCGTTTAGACATGTTTGAAATGATAATTGCACATACGTTTTTTGGTTTACATTATTTAATCTTTGAAATTTATAACTCGAAACATAAATATATACATGTAACCTCTAAATTTATAACAAATCAAAACATAAATTGTATACACAAAATTTGATATAAAAATGAAATACAATTCAAATACAAATGTAACTTGTTAAATATAGATGTGCACGTCATTAAAAAAAATAGGTGCACTATTCCATAAACATATGTGCATGATTCACTTTCTCTTCAAATCCGTTAGAACATATGAGCACCCTTCCAAGAACATATGTGCACATTGCGTTTTCTCATCAAATTCACAACCACCATATGTGCACGATGTGCTATAACAAATATTAGTCATGGTCTCCATCTTTATCAAACATGTTCAATACGTGAAACTACAAACAATTGTTATTTTTTTATCTTAAACAACTAGCAAACCATATATCATAATTTTAAACATGTATGCATACATCTTTCTATATGAGCTCCACAACACATGCCTATCATTTCATTGATTTTATACCAACCGTAAAACACATATGCACCCTTTCACTCATTTTAAATTAACATATAAACACATACGCACTCTTGCAACAAACCGCATTTAGCTCATCTACCTGACCCACTTTAAAAAATATGGCATGCATAAAACCTCCTAAATCTTCCTACTCAGATATTTAAATATTCCTATTATACATGAACATTCTTAATAATTGGCATATGCCTACTAAATTAGATATTTAGATAGCTTGCAATCCCTCTTAACACATACCTCCCTAACAAGGGCCTTATGTGAATTAACGAGACATATTTTGAAACAAAAATGAAAACTGGGATAAAAAAACACAAGATGGCCCATAATTCAAAATCTTCGGTAAGGGACTACACATGATCCAACAACAAAGAAGGCGAAATAAAGGACACTATAGACAATCCCATATCACTGCACCTTTCTAGAGTCGCACACCTAATCTGTATCTTACAAGACTAACAATCACACATAAATAAAAATGCATCTAATAAACTTGTTAAACCCAAAAATGATAGCCTGTTGTCACTACTACAGAAAATGCTTTTTAGACCGGTTTAATTTGACATTTAAACCGGTGACTCTGAGGGTCTTGAAGGGGGGAGGTCTAAAAGATTACCATTCATTTAGACCAGATGTAGCACCGGTCTAAAAGACAAGTTATTAGACCGGTTGAAACACCGACCTAAAAAGTTTGTTATGCAGACCTTAGGAATGTTGTTTAGACCTGTTGGAGCACCGGTCTAAAAGGCTGTTATGCAGACTTTATGCATGTTATTTAGACCTGTTGGAGCACCGGGTTAAATACTAATCCCCGGCAAAAAGAATCTGTAACGGGCTGTTGTGTCCCAAAATAAGCAGTTTACACATAAAAAAGCAGTTAATAAGCAAATCCTGCACCCGACACTTCAGTAACCAAAATCCAGCAAGCTGCTAATTTAAATAGAAATCGATACATAATCTGGTTTAAACAAAAATCTGAAGATCGTTCAAACTAAACAACAATCCAAACATCTAAATTAACAAAACCACATGAGAGCTAATAGTGTGTTGTCTAATAAGCACTTATCCAAGAGCAAGCACTTCATCCGTAATTAGATAGGACACATCGTATGCCACTGCTCCACGGTTCGATCGATATCTTTTTCAACAACGTGACATCGACTAGTCCATGGGATCTATATGTTAAAAGAAATAAAAATACATAAATATGATATATAAACATTATAGGAGATAAAGTCAAAAACAAATAAAGCTAATAGATGCGTACGGTTTTAGGCAAGTGAATCTGATGAGTATTTACAAAATCGTACATCCATCTCATGACATAATATCCGGAGCCTGAGTCGGCTTGTTGTTGATTGCACTACAATTTAACAAAATCAGAATTAGGAAACCAAACACCTCTATATGTCTGAAATCACACTTCACACAATAGTGATTACTTATTTACAATCTGTAACTGAAATCATACTTCACGAGCTAACTTCTCAACCTGTACACCAACAGCCTCTATAGTCCTTGAACCTACAACGTCACTATCCTTAACAAGAAACTGAATCTCGGCAGAAATGCGCCACAGGAACATATAACTGCTGGTTCCAAACAGGTTTCTCACTATTACTAATAACAAAAGTCCTAGCAATAAATTCACTAGCTACGGAAACTGTGACATATGGATCACTCGTAACCTTCACCACAGGCTGCTTCATATCTTGCGTCTTGCTATTATGAGTTAAACTAAGACATGTGAGTCACACATGCCGGTCAAAGGAAGTCAACAGACAAAATAGTCATGGTGTTATAAGTCATTGACTTTGGCGGGAAAAGAGGATAACCCCTGACTATATAAGCTGGTCATTACATTTGTTAGAGTAGCTATTGATTTGCAAACCTTTCTTCTTCCTTTTTCTCTAAGTCATGTTATCATTCAGTTGTATAATTTAGCCTAAACCAAACAGGCTAAGCCAAACAGCCTAAACCAAACAACCCCTAATTTGATTCCGTAATTTTAAGCAATGCAAACACAGTAGAGAAGTTACATTAGCCGTGGTATATAATAAGTACCTTGGCAGCACCGATGGAGTTAGCAACCGTTGTGAACTGTTCAGGCGAGACTAATTTAAGCATCCATAGCATTTCCTGTACGCAACTTTCGCCCTTGCAAAGAACGCAACCTTAAATTTTCAAAACCATAACAATAAATAATTATAAAGAAAAATTCATCTAAATTATAACTTATAAAAGACCTATTAGATTTGTTGCTTAAAAACCTATTAGATTTCGCTTACTGTCTAACTCATAGCTCAGAAAAGATAAAAAGACTTATGCACCCTGATAAAAGAAGATAAAAGACTTGTGGTCGACAAATCAATACAAGTGAAGTAGCTTTCTATCTTAAGAATTGTGCACCCTGTAACTTAGCTTGTACGTAGGCAATGGTCAACGAGAAGCTGTTGAAGCAATTAGCTTTTTTATTTATCACTCCTTAGAGGATTAGAGATTCTTTTAAACAATTGTCATTATGCTCCCTCTATAACTAGAGGAGTAATTTCACTTTCACGTTTGTACGAAGATGGTTTTATTAACTGCTTCGTGAATAATACAATTCAAGTTTCTAAGAATAATATGTTTATTTTAGTGCTATCCCATGGGATGGTATTTTTGAAATTGAGTTGTCTAATTCTTATGCAAATGATAGTTCTATATATACTGTAAGTAACAAAAGAGCCAAGCTAGACTTGGACTCTGCTCTCTTATGGCATTGTCGTCTTAGACGCATAAGCAAGAAACGCATTGAAAAGTTGTAACATGATGGACTTCTCAATTCAACTGACGTTAGGGCTTTTGAAAAATGTGTCTCTTGTATGTCTGGAAATATGGCAAGGAAACCTTACACACATCAAGTGGAAAGGGCCAAAAACTTACTTGGACTAATATACACCGATGTATGTGGCCGTTTAAGATCGTATCAAGATAAGGAGCAAGCTACTTTGTCAATTTCACTGACGACTTTAGTCATTATGGGTATGTTTACTTGTTAAAGCATAAACATGAAGTGTTTGAAACTTTCAAAGTGTTTCAAAAAGAAGTAGAAAATCAACTCAGTAAGACCATAAAATCGCTATGTTTTGATCGTAGGGGCGAATATATGAGTCAAGAGTTTTTGGATCATCTAAAGGATCATGGGATTATCGCCCATCGTACTTCTCCTTACATGCCACAACACAATGGTGTGTCGGAGAGGAGAAATAGAACCCTACTAGATATGGTTCGATCCATGATGAGTCAAACAACTCTTCCAAAGTCCTTTTGGAATTATGCTTTTGAGACTGTTGCATGCATTCTCAATATGGTTCCAACTAAGAAGGTTAAAAAGACACCATACGAAGTATGGCATGGGCAAGCCCATAAGCTATCTTACTTAAAAGTCTAGGGTTGTGAGGCACTTGTTAAGCGATATACTCTTACCAAGCCTGACAAGTTAGAACCTGGATCTATTAAGTGTATATTCGTAGGATACCCAAAGGAAACGATGGGATATTCTTTCTACTACCCACCCGAGAACAAAGTAATTGTTGGTCGGAATGCTGAATTCCAAGAGAATAGTCTTATAACACAAGAAGCAAGTGGGAGTTTAGAAGATCTTGAAATTATTCAAAAAGAAGACAGGCATCCTTCTGTAGGCACTAGCTTACATCATGAAGAGGATGATCTAGAAATAAATAAACCTCAAAGTGATATCGTTCCTGTTCGTAGGTCCATAAGGATACGACATACCCCAGATCATATGTGCTTATACATCGATGTTGAGGAGCATGAGTTATGGGATCTTGGTGAACCCGCTAACTATAAAGCTTCATTGTTAGACCTTGAGTCTCATAAATGGCTGAATGGTATGAATGTGGAAATACAATCCATGAAAGACAATGAAGTTTGGGACTTAGTTGATCTTCCTTCTAACGGCAAAACCGTTGGCAGCAAGTGGCTCTTCAAAAAGAATACTGGCATGGATGGAGTTGTACATACCTATAAAGCTCGTCTTGTGGTGAAGGGCTATACTCAAACCCTAGGGATTGATTATGTGGAAACCTTCTCTCCTGTTGCAAAAATTAGAGCTATTAGGATTCTTGTAGCCATAGCTGCGTCTTATGACTATGAGATTTGGCAAATAGATGTCAAAACTGCCTTCCTCAATGGATATCTCTCTGAAGAGGTTTACATGAAGCAACCTGAAGGTTTTGTCAATCCAAAATATCCAAACCGAGTATGCAAGTTGAAGCGTTCCATTTATGGGCTTAAGCAAGCATTAAGGCAATGGAATAAACGTTTTATTGATGAAATCAAGAAATTTGGTTTCACTCAAAATTGTGATGAGCCATGTGTATAACTAAAAGCTAGTGGGAGTAATGTCACTTTCCTAATCTTGTATGTTGATGACATATTGATCATGGGAAACAACATTCCAATGTTATAAGATGTAAAATCCTACCTTGGAAGGTGTTTTGCTATGAAAGATTTAGGTGAAGCTGCTTATATTCTTGGAATCAAGATCTACAAAGATAGATCATGGTGGTTAATTGGTTTGTGTCAAAGTGCTTATATCGAAAAAATCTTAAAGCGATTTCACATGGAGAATTCTAAACGTGGAAGTATCCTCACGCAAGAAAAGCTAAGACTAAGTAAATCATAAGGTGCTTCAACACCTGCTGAATTAAAGCGCATGCAAAATGTTCCATATGCCTCAGTTGTGGGTTCTATTAGGTATGCTGTGAGATGTACTCGCCCTGATGTTGCATTCGCTCAGAACATAACAAGCTGATTTTAGCAGAACCCAGGTGATCTTCACTGGACTGCTGTTAAGAACATTCTGAAGTATCTTAGGAATACTAAGGACATGTTTTTAGTTTACGGAGGTGATACGGAACGAGATCTCAGGGTTTCTTGCTACACTGATGTTGGATATCTGACGGATGCTGATGACCTTAAGTCTCAGACGGGATATGTGTTCGTTTTAAATGGTGGTGCTGTTGATTAGAATAGTGCCAAGCAAAGCATTTTTGCTACTTCATCTGCAGAAGCTGAGTATATTGCTGCCTATGATGCTTCTAAGGAAGCCGTTTGGGTTAAGAAATTCATTTATGGGCTTGGTGTTGTTCCCACAATTGAAGAACCCATAAATATGTATTGTGATAATACTGGAGCAATTACCATAGCTAATGAATCAGCTATCACTAAAGGTGCTAGACATTTCCATGCCAAATTTTACTATCTTCGTAAGGTTATTAAATATGGCGGCGTAAAGTTAGAAAAAGTTCACACATATGACAACTTAGTTGATCCTTTACTAAAGCATGGGCTTTTCCAAAGCATTCAGAACATACTAAGAATATTGGATTGCTTCTAGCTAGTAGTCTCATGTAAATCTATGTTTATTAGTCATTTAGATAATTGGGATTGTAAGACAAATTTATTTTCTGATGAATAAAGATACGAGGTATTTGTTATCATTCATATAATAATTGTTTATCCTATATTTGCATATTTAATCCTTGAATGATTTATCATTCTAAATATGTCCATTATCAGTTAACAGTATGGGAGTATTGTTACATAAGGCAAATGTGATTGTTGGTTATATTTTTTGAATATATGGATGGTTCCCGCCAAACTCATATGTTACTCACAAGGGATACGTATTGGACACCCAAACCTTCGAAAATTACTTTATGGATCTGTTGTCATAAGTAAAATTTCAAAAATGGTTAGTTAAGTCATCCTTAGACTTGAGAATACAAACAAGTTCTGGTATGTGTGGATATCACTTTTTAATTCTAAGTCAAACGCTAACCTAAAAATGGTAGTAATAAAGACTATTATTGGAAGTGATGTGAAGCAGCATTCACAACACTTGTATTCAACAAAGAATTTATTTCTCCACAGGATGTACAGTATGATACCATTGGCGCCTCTCCAGAATTAATCATATAATTGTTCGGCCAAACCCAAAGGGTGATGCAAGATGATTCTTGATTACATTTGGTATATCTGAATTAAGTTCTATAACGAGAATCTAAATAGTTAAACTTTATGGAATGAGTTAAGATCCATATCCATGGTTTAATGGTATTTGAACAAAGGGATGATTATAGCAAGAGATAAAATAACCATGCTACTGAGAATATTTATGAAACTTGATCTCAAACATTTCTAGTTTAAAAACAAATGTGAGTGTTGCTAGACATTTCTGTCGTTAGGATATGTGATGTCTACTACTCCAACTCCCAAATGGGAGCTGTTGGAATGTGTGAGTTGGATTAGCCGTGTACGACTAGAAATGTGTGAGCCTATTGGGGAACACACGTTAAACACATAGAACACATTTATTTCACGAAATGACTTTAAGTTATTATTACGTGTGTAATAAGCTTAAAGTGCATAGAACCTGGAGGACAAATTCGACACAAATCTATCATATAAGGACCTTAGTGTAGACGTCTCATATGTGCTCCTGGAAGGATAATTATAGTCGGTTTAGGAGAGTGAAAGATAAGGAGAACGAGGCTTTTGATAAGGATTGAAAAGGTGGTATGATAAGGTTGGAAGTCTAGCTTCTTAAGCCTTCTAGAACTAGGGTTGGATAGCTATATAAGGCCCCATACCCTAGCTCTATATACATGACTTCAATACCTCAAAACCCCAACAAAAAATAGCCTCCTTCACTCTCAAAATCTGTCCACCGAATTCCAAGTTTAGGATTTTGGTTCTAAACATTTGCTTCCTCTTTTGAATTTTAGAAATTCCACAAAGGTATTCAAGGTGTGATTTGTTGTCCCACTTTGCTAAGGATCGTTTGTTGGTTAACATGAAGGTTGGTTAACAGATCTCAAAGTTGACATCGGGTTATAACCGGGCTAGGGTTTGGTTCGTTTGGATTTTGGTCTTCACCGAATTTGGTTCTGGGCTCATTAACGAATTTGGTAAATATTGTTACTAGGGTTTTTCAATTTTGGTGCAAGAACATAAGTTGACACTTGGTGTTTGGAACTCGTGAATCAAGACTAGCATCTTGGTGTGTTTGATTGACGTGTTTGTGTGAGCACTCGTAGATGTGACATTTGCTGTTGACTTTTGCTGTTGTCACTTGGTTTCATAATCATTTGCTGTTGACTTCAAGGGTATGTTCTCTTGTTTCCCTTTTTCCGTTTATTTATTGTGTGTTAACTATATGAACCAAACATGATCCATATCCGCTACGTACTCGTAGTGTTAATGGTTAACTGATTATCAAATCCTAATAATTAAGATCTAAACTTCTTTGTACCGCAACAAGTAGGTTTTAGATACAAAAATCAAGCTTAACGATGACTTCAATACATCAAACAGCAAGCCACGTACATGTCAAGCTACAAATTTAAGAGATTGGGCATGAAATTAACAAGAAAAATAACTAATAGATAGATCTAAGAATATACTAAACATACGATATAACATAAACTCCTTTTACTAACGACATATATGCCAAAAAGATCGAGCATACTAACGACGGCTTAATAACCACCAAAACATACATTCTTTTTACTGTCACAAAAATTAATTATAAAGACTAAAAATTGAACATTTAAATCACATATAAAATCAATAGAAAACACAAGTATCAATTGAGAATTGAGATCAACCACAATTAAATGATTAAAAGATAAGCAATTGATGGGATTGGGCCTACAATTGACAAGAAAAATTAATCAAAAGTTGAGATCTAAGGTTATATTTAACATAAAATATAGCATGTAAGCAGGAAACAAAAAACTTAGATTTTGCCGCTCTTTAATTTTCGTTTCCCGCTCTTAGAAATTTCATACTCCCTCCGTCCTATTTTTATTGTCCACGTTTCTTTTTTGGGATGTCCCAATTTAATTGTCCACTACTAAAAATAGATAGGGAAGCTTGATCAAGTTTTACTTATTCTTTTAGTTGTAAAATAATTATTTATAAATATTGTATTATGTTAAGCTAACATTTACAATTAGAGGCGGCAATTTATGACTCGATATGAAAATTAATAAGTTCATATTGAGTTTAAATAGATTTTGAGTCGGGTTTGAGTCGACCCATATACCCGTTTATTAAACAAGTCAAGTTCGGGTAGGTAATAAATTAAGCGGGTCGTATGCTAATCCGCCAACCCAAATATATATACGGGTTAAATTGGTCAAGTTCGGGTTATGTGTAAACAGGTTAGGGTTGACATAGTTGACCAAATTATTTATATGGGTCATGTTTGTGTTAGGGTTTTATAAACCGACAACCTGTCAACCCGAACCAGCCAACCCGAACCCGACCCGAATTGCCACCCTTATTTACAATATCACAAAAAAAATTGATACACGGTTATAAATAGTGGCGGAACAAAAAAAGTAGGTTGTGGGGGGCAAAAAATAAATTTTTTGACAATAGCAACAAAATAGAGAAAAAAACAAGTATCAAAATTATTAATCACGTACTGTGAGTTATAGCTGAAGGATTTATAAAATTTTAGAGTGTTGAATGTTAGGTTTTAGTATGTGGGTGGGAGGCAATATGAGTTTTTGGTGGAGGGCACTCTCAAAAAAACTCAAAATCAAAAAAAATTACACTAAAGCTCATCTTATCGGGTCAGCCATCCACTCCCCCCGGAACCTAATGCATGCATCTGTCCCTGGTTATAAAGTATTAGCCAATTAAATACATGTCAAGATTGATCCCACTATCAACACCAAGATAAACCCAATCCAATACACATACGTTCTCATACCACGATGGCCTAGGAAGGTCTTTCACCCAACAGTAGGAGACACATGATCTGAACATGGATCAAGCATGTTATGTACGAACTGTGCTATTTTAAATAAGGAATGACACTTAGGTATCCTTGTTTGCCCATCAAATGTTTAACGTGTACTTTATCCATAGTCATTGATCAACCACAAGGGTTTATCCCTAAACCCTAGATACCTCCCTATAGATAAAGAGGTGTCACACACATGAAAAAAAGGATCAATTTCTTCATAAGTTCAAACACTTATTCACGCACACTTAATACACCCACTCAGTTTGTTTAAGTGTTACCCCAACTTTAAATTATCGATGCCACCTTAAGGTCCTCACCATTCTTTACGGGAAACCAATCAACCCATAATCATGTTTTATCTACCATAAGTAAACATTGATAATGGGCATAAACGAGTCAAACTTTTGCCGAGCCTTTTTTACGGAAGCTATCATCTTTACGACTTTAACACTTAACCAAAGATATGTGTCGCATTCATGTTATATGATTATATTTATAAATTGGTTACGTCTTAAGTCAACTAAGAATTCAGTTTTTGAAGCGAGTTAAAGATTCATGATGCATTGATGCGGGTAGCTTCATAAATTTGATTATAGCTTTATCAGATGTTACATGAAGAGACATGAACAAGGAATTAAGTTATAAAAATTTGATAAAAGATGGACCAAGAAAGAATCAATTAACATATGAAGAATTAATGATAACACGTAATACGTTGACATAATTACATCGTTTTGGTCATAATTCCTTCATACGAACTCTGCTTTTAATGATTAAGAAGCCATGAAAC
This sequence comes from Tanacetum coccineum, assembly GCA_026074375.1. Taxonomy (NCBI): domain Eukaryota; kingdom Viridiplantae; phylum Streptophyta; class Magnoliopsida; order Asterales; family Asteraceae; genus Tanacetum; species Tanacetum coccineum. Next base: position 9,041 of record BQNB010108057.1, on the reverse strand, counting down.
CGGGAGAAAGAGATCTACAACTTTTATTTTGGAGTCGAATCTATAATTTTAACCCATTACCGTCACAGTCAAGTTAACTAAGAATTCAGTTTTTAACGCAAGTCAAACATTCATGATGCCGACAGCTTCATAAATATAATTATAGCTCTATCGTAGGTTACATGAAGATACATGAACTAGAAACTATGACTGAGTTATTAAAAGTTGATAAAAGATGGATCGAGAAAGAATAAAGTGAAGAAACGAAGATCAAATGAAGAATTAATGATAACACGTTATATGTTGACACAGTTACACCATTTTGGTCATTATTCCTTCATATGAATTTCAATTTTGATGATTTAAGAAGCCACAAAACCGGGAGAGAGATATCCACAACTTGCATTTTTAAGTCGAACCTAAAATTTCAACCCATTACCGTCACAAGTCAAGGCAACTGAGAATTCAGTTTTTGATATGTGTCAAACATTAGTGACGCAGGTAGCTTCATAAATATAATTATAGCTCTACTCTAGGTTACATGAAGAGACATGAAGAAGAAACTATGACTAAGTTATTAAAAGTTGATAAAAGATGGATTGAGAAGGAATCAAGTGAAGATATGAAAGAAGAATGAATAATCAATGACAACACGCTATATGTTGACACAATTACACCATTTTTATCATATTTCATTCATACGAACTCCGCTTTTGATGATTCATGAAGCCATGAAACCGGGAGAGAATGATCTACAACTTTTGTTTTTGAGTCGAATCTAAAATTTCTATCCAATACCATCACAAGTCAAGTTAACTAAGAATTCAAGTTTTGACGCTAGTCAAACATTCATGATGTGGATAGCTTCATATTAGTGACGCGGGTAGCTTCATAAATATAATTATAGCTCTACTCTAGGTTACGTGAAGAGACATGAAGAAGAAACTATGACTAAGTTGTTAAAAGTTGATAAAAGATGGATTGAGAAGGAATCAAGTGAAGATATGAAGAAGAATGAATAATCAATGACAACACGCTATATGCTGACACAATTACACCGTTTTTATCATATTTCATTCATACAAACTCCGCTTTTGATGATTCATGAAGCCACAAAACCGGGAGAGAATGATCTACAACTTTTGTTTTTGAGTCGAATCTAAAATTTGCCCCATTACCTCCACAAGTTAAACCAATAAATGTGGCTAGTAAAACAGAAATTAGTTTTAAATAAAATTGGTTTAACTTTTGCATAAAATAAGAGGTGGGAATTTCCCTTCATTTTTTCACTATTAGCGACCTTTGATTCTTTATTTTTTTATGTAGGTACCAGTTGAAGCATTTACCAAGTGCACATCTTGTAGCTCATATTTCTGGGTAATGCAATTTAAGTTGATAGGTTTTTGTATTGGATTTGGGGATTTTTGGTTGGGTTAACAGCTGAAGTTCTTGTTAGGATTAAAGTGAGAAGTGAAAATGATAATTTAGGCTCTTGATTTAGGGTATGGTTTTTTTATAGATTTTAAGGTTTTAGGTTTTTGATTTAGGGGTGTATGTGTTTTTAGAATGTGAAGATGATAAAATCTGGGTTTTTAATGGAGTTTTTGAATTTATCTTGAGAAAAACAACTAAAAGGATAATAAAAATTAAAAGGAAAAAAATAAACAAAAAGACGCGGGTATATTGGTCATTTTAGTTCGACCAAGGATCAAAAGTGTAACCAAACCCTCGCCACACAGATGTTTTTGCAATTTTGAAACTCGGCGAACCAAACGTGCAATTTGGTCAAACCACAAGGACGATTTTTGCAATTCTCTCTAAAGTGTTGGACACGTTCAAGAGGGATAATAGCTATTAGTGTTAATCAGTACTACCTATAAAGATCAAATGTGTTTACTTAATACCCTTAAAATAAGAAATATTGAATTACTAATTTCTCTTTATGTCTCACTTAACTATCATCAATTGACCTATCGGTAAGGTATTTTGCTTTCAAACAAAAGGGCAAGTGTGTACATTCGGAGATGGTCACGGAAGGTTCAGAAACGGTATCGGGATTAACCCAATAAAGCCGCGTACATCTTAGTGAAAAAGACTCGTCCTCTCTGGATATCCTGAAGAGAGAAAACTACATTCGTTCTTTATGTCTCACCTGAAATATTGTCTCATAAACTATATTTGAAATATTGTCTCATAAACTATATTCGACATTTTTTTATCTTAAGACTAGCTTATAAACCCGTGATAAATCACGGGTGACTTATAAATTTTTTGAAAAAAAATATTATTCAAACAATAAAAGGTAATAAATGTTGGTGAAAATAAAAAAAAGTGAAAATTCTACGTCTAAAAAACAATCAATTATTGACTCGCAACTCGTTTTCGTGTATCCATTAGACCATCACACATTGACAACCATCTTATTATATTTGATTTTATCACACTAAATTTAGTATCACATCTAATAAACACACGAATTTAACAATTATAAGTTCAAATTTTGAAACTGATACATGTTATTATATCATGTTCTACGACATATTGACTTTGACTAATATGAGATCTTCAATTAAGAATACAACCAACATGAATGTTGTTGAAACGTTAACCCGTTAAAAGTATTATGAATACAATGATGAAGTAGTAACTAAAAGTATAAGTTAACATGGCTGAAATTTAAGGTAATTTTAATCGGATCAATTATAACAAATAAGAGCTTTCTCCATCATCACTACTCGTAAACAATATATAAAAGCCTCAAACATGTTCCTCAAAGGTATATTACATAGTTCGAGTAATACAATCATAAGCATAACTCAAGTTCATACCTTTCGAGTCTTGATTCTAACCTTGTTAATGTTCCAAACAGGGTCAATGAGCATACAATCAATTTGAGAGACGGGACTTATGGATTACGATTTATGTAATTGTGAAAAATGCAAAATGACAATTTAAGTGTGCTATATATTAGCCAAATATGTATAAATATAGAGTCAAAGGTTGTTATACATATATAAGAAACTTGACTAATAAGTTGTATACACTTGTAAAGAAATCTAACACCTAGGAGGCAATAGCAAAATATCCCAGGCGATTGAGCAACATCCACCTCAAAAGCCTACACCATTAACGAAAATAATAGAGCCCCTAACTTTTTGGAGTTGTATAGTGAGTATTGCAAAGAAAATTAACACACATCTGTTTGAATTGAGAAGCATTTTTATGTTGAAACCTTGATTTAAAAAGACATATTTGAAGATATAAAGAGAAATAAAAGTCAATACTAATGCACACTAATGATCATCAACCTATAAAGAAATTTATACCAAAAAAAGAAAGTTTTTTTAGGATTGCAATTTTTCTAAACTTCTAGTGAAAAGAAGTTACAAAAAAATAACAAAATCCAATTTGAGTCACATTATTTTAAAAACTCGTGCTAAGAGAAGACAACTTATGTCAATCTCAAGTGTAAACTTGTGATTTTGAGGCCACAAAGATTAATCAATTTGAAAAATAAGCGATCTAAAATTGTGTATTGAAAACAACTTTAAGCATATTGTTTTCGTCAACAGCGAACACAGTGTGCAAATTAGCTCTTTATATAAGCAAACCAAACAACAAAAAAACTATTTATATTCAAAAGACAAATGATTCATTAAGAAGTTCAAAGTTTTATTATCATAAATTTAAAATTGTGTATTGAAAACTATATTGTGGTTTTAACAACATCACTTAGAGTAACTATACCCTAAACCAGCTCGTTGCTAACAACTAAACCCAAAACTACAATAATATGAAAGCCATAGCTATCTCAAAATTCGTAAAAGTGTGCTACGTTCATCAAACCGACATCAAACGTCACCTAATCCGAAAATTTGCATGATTATACACTACAAAAAAAGTCCATTTTTCCACAAATTTTTTTACACACTTTATAATAGCGTGGAAAATATTTTGAGTTTATTAACACATATAAATGTGTTAAAAATAGTTACATAAATAAGTGTGAACAAATTTTAATAAAGTAAAAGGTTTCCACACTTATATGTGTTTTAAATAAAAGTCCACACTTTTATGTATGGACAAATTCATTATTTGTTCACACTTTCAAATGTGGACCCATTTGTAACACTCGATATCCCCACACATGGGAAGTGTGGAGAATACATGATAAGTGTGGAGGATTTGGGTGTTACAAATGGGGTCCATATTTAAAAGTCTGAACAAATTATTAATTTTTTCACACTTTTAGTGTGGAAACCTTTTGTTTTTTTAAATATGTTCATACTTATTTATGTAACTACAGTATATTTTTACACATTTATATGTGTTAATAAACTCAAAATATTTTTTCACACTATTTAAAAGTGTGTAAAAAAAAGTGTCGAAAAATAGAACTTTTTTTAGTGTTAATTTCACTTATGTCTATATTATTTATGCCATTTTTGTTAACATTAGGAACTTTAAAATTATGTAACATGGATAGATCATCAACAATTTATTGAACTGCATGTTTACACAGATTGTTATGTACACAAACGATTCAGACAAGTGAACGAGCGTTCTTAGCGACTCAAAAGATTTCTCGGTTAAGGCAATGTGTATTCATATATCCAAGACCACAGTCCTTTGCCCCATTTGTAACGACAACCTCGAATAAGAGAACCACGTCTTTGTTGAGTGTTGCATTGCTAAGTCAAATTGGTGGGGTTTACATATCTCCAATATTTCAAGCCTTTTTTTTTTTGAACGGCAAATGGAATTTTATTAAAAAAGGGCTAGAAAGAAACTAGCAGACGATATACACGCAAAAACGATCCAACAAACAAAGAACGAAAAGGAACAGAAAAATACTAACGAAACGAACTCGCAAAACAACCAAAGGCTATTAGAATAAGAAGTATCCCACCATGGCGCCAACTGAATTAACTCCCATGAACGAAACCGAACACCCGAGGCATCATACCAAAAAGCGATCTAACCGGCATCCTTTGTTTGTCTCGATAAGGCATTATGAAGAAGAATAGCTTCTTTAACGTTGCCATAATAACTCCAAATCTGAAGATCGCTAGGAAAATAATCTTTCCACGAACGTAGTTGCGCGAGAGAGAACAACCCGTGTATATTTCCATTGGGGTCTCTATAGCTCCATCGTTTATCAGAATCTATCTCGTCACTAGTTAGAGGACCAATATAATCAATCCACCAAGAACCAGACTCAGCAGCAATATTTAAATCATTACCCGGGGGTGTAGATGGAGGCGCAATGATGGAGTCTTTTTCAGGAGCAATAACTGGCGTAACATCCTCATTATCATCAGTGGTAACATTACCACAATCACCCTGAGAATGAACTCCAAGAATCTCACCAGCATCATCTTCCAAATTCTTTTCCATGCAATCCTTAATACACCCATCATTATACAAGACCGAATCATCACGAATCTCGCCTTCTTCAAAGGAGTCCACAAGATCACTTTCCACCCCACGAACATCCTCCTCTCGCAAAACCCGACTAGAAGGCGACACCGAATCATTGTTAACATTCTTAGGGGAATCTGAATCACAACTATCGACATCCAAATGCTCCTCATTTTCCAAACTTTCATCCAAACTAGGACCCTCTGCATCCTTCCTTTCCAGAGGATTAGACTCGGAATTGACCTCCATCGATTCAATATTGGGCGCCCAATATGCAAACTCAGTAGCGATAATACGATAAGTCCGATTACGATATGAAACTATAAAGGACTCTATCACACGATGTAAAGACTCTGTAAGGACACAAACCTTCCCATGAGACATTGGTCCATCACTTACCATATCCGTAAACACGCTGCTTCCCCACCGACCACCCAACTTCTTATAAACCTCTGGAGCCCATGATGCCAATGGCAGACCCACCAGGTCTATCCAAACACATCTTTCATCTGGAATAAAATCGTGAGAAACATCTTTGAACTCCAAAAATATCTCTTTTAACGCCTTTGAAGTCTTGACGCTTTCCACTTGATCCATAGAGTCGAATTCCAACCAAACCCAACGTCCCCCAACATATCTAAGACCAACATCATCGAATCCCTCAGAAGACATATGTTTTAGAAGCTCTGAAATGACACTTAAATCTTTAACTTTAGCAAGAATACTACGCTCCATACCATCCAAATCAATACAATCGTCTACCGAGATAGACATCACCGCTTCATTACCCGCTTCCTTATATACCTTGTTACAATCCGACACCCCCACAGATTCTGCTCCAGCATTACTTGTACCGTATTTGCCCGACATGTCCACTGATTTGTTGCCCAGGACCGCTTTAGCATACGAGTTAAAAGACTGAAAAACATTTTCGTTGATACTAACAGATTGAGAGTTCGAACCTACACTGGGTTTGCCGTCCCCAGAACGTTCCACAGGTCTATTATAAGTTCGACCATACTTCGCCACATCGGCAAATAAATGAAAACCACCCATCCATGCCGTTCTTAGATTGGAAACTAACTGATTGATATCATTAACGTTTATAAAACGTACAAAACCAAATCGATGACCCGATTTGGATCTCTTTGCAGCTATGTAAACATCGATCACCACACCCCATTTGTTACAAATATCCCAAAGATCTTGGACCGACGCATTCCATGGGATATTAGAAACAAAGATTGATGAAAACGACTTATGTTCCTCATGAAAATTAGGATGAGATTTGTTGGGAATACCTTTGTTACGTTGCTCTTGACGAAGATTATTATCGAGATGATCGTTCCTTTTGCTTTCTGAATAATTATTAGATCGGTGACCTGTGTCAATTGCCATCGTTATTTAACAACAGAATAGCCAAGATCCGAAAATAGGATTGAAAACGCCTATCATTTGTGAAAATGGAGATGGATTTGTGTTATTAGACCGATAATAATTTTTTAATAATTTTTTAATTATTATCATGAAGTGCTCCAATATTTCAAGCCTTAATGATGCAATAACCTTGGCGGACCGGATACAATTGCCTCCCAACCAAATCAAATTCTTTGATGTCGTAGTTCAAACGACTCTACACATGGGTTCTTTGGAGATATAGATACGAGATGGTTTTCACATCAAAAAACCGAGAAACGACATGATTTTCAACGACATCAATCTCAACTCCTACACTTGGATTCAATCTAGAGAAAAAAAATACTCTTATGTAATCATGTTTTTGCTTTTCCTAGTTCCATGCTAGGATGGCTTTTATATATACAATTTCTGCTATTTTAAAAAGAAATAAAAAATTATGGTGTATAATATTGGTATAGAACAAACGATGGAAAGTTGATTTTAAACATGATATAGTGTTTTAAATATTTTTTAGAGTACTCATTGTTAAATTTATTTTAAAAACCAAAGAAGTACTGCACCAACATGCTACTAGTCGAATGTCTGCCAAAACGTTACGTTGCTTAAGAGCAAAGGGAACGGTTGGCTGGTAGCTTGGCGCCAAGCCTTGGCGCGAGAAGGCCGACGGCGCACTACTCCGTGGCTCGCGTCAAGCCTTCTCGCGCCGTGGCTAATAGCTCACGCGAAACTGATTTTTATTTTTTATTTTTTTTAACTATCCGTTGTATAGCCGTTGGGGGGGAGCGGTTTTTCAAAAAAATATTCCCAAAACCCTAATTTTACCCCTTTAAAAATCCTATAAATACCCATTTTTTATTTCATACTTCACACACATTTTCAAATAATTTTATAACACACATTTATCTATTTCTCCATTTTTTCACTCAAAAAAATAAATTCTAAAAGAATCATGTATTATTGTATAATTTTACATAACATGATATTGGAAGACGAGGGATTTGAAGTTAACTTGAGAGATGTGTTCGTGAATCCAGCACCGAACATTGTTAGAGTCTGGGTCGAAAGATGTGATGAGTAGTTTGTGTTTTTATTTATGTAATGTTTTTTTTTAACGGCAACTTTAATTAGAAAGCTAGCAAGGAGCTAGAACAATTACAAAGCAATCAAATAAGGATGTTGAAGCCAACAATCCCAAGTAAACTTTATATTACATCTAGAATTACTCCAAATGAAAGAATGAGAAACAACATCATCGAACAAAGTCTCTTTGCGCGGTTTCTTGGAAGCAAAAAGAAGCTGGTTACGGAAATTCCACAAGCACCACCAAGACACATAAAAAACGCCTTTTAGGATCCCTTTAAGCTTGGAGCCCAATCGAATAGAATTAAACCACTCCAACATATTTAATTTTATGTAATGTTTAAGTTTTATGTAATGTTTAAGTTTTATGTTATGTTTTAATTGAATAAAATTTAATTTAAGTTTATTTAAATTTTTTATTTAAAAAAAATTATAAAAAAAAGCTTTGGCACCAGAATTCTGGTGCCAAACCAATGACACTGAATTCTGGTGCCATAACATTTCTGGTGCCAAACTCCCTTTTGCTGACGCGGCACCACTTTTTGAGTTTAGAACCAAAAGTTTGGCTCCACCACTCCGGTGCTCTAAATGATATCTCTATCATTCAGCGTTGATTAAGTCAATTAAGACATATATATGTCGACATGCCATCAAATGTTATCTTCTTCCGCCTATAAAAACTAACCTCGTATTGGTAGTTTTTCATCACAATAACATATCTTAATTACAAACATGGAATTTCAGCAACTTGCCTATGCTCTTCTTCTATCCATCAACTTGATACATGGTAAAGCTTTAAGTACTTTATATATTATACGCATGCATGCATGTATTTTTAATATAGTAACAAAAACTTATGCTTATAATATGAACGATTTTGCATGCATGCAGGTGTTCATTCTGCTGTTTTCACCATTAGAAACAATTGCCCATATAGTATCGCACCAGCAACATTGACCGGCAGTGGAGCAGCTGCGTCAACCACAGGATTCCAATTGGCATCTGGTGCCTCGAACGATATTAACATCCCAACATCATGGTCTGGTCGAGTCTGGGCTCGATTTGAATGTTCAAACATTGGTGGAATATTCCAGTGTGACAGCGGAGACTGTGGTTCGGGTCAAGAAGCATGCAACGGTGCC
>BQNB010108056.1:0-21383 GCA_026074375.1 Tanacetum coccineum | reverse complement strand
CCAATCAAATATTATCTTTGCCCACTAAAATCTCGTCTCATTAGTTGGAATACAATATAAACACGTGGAGTAAAATTTAACACAAACTAATAAATCAGTCATTTTCTTAGTTCACGACTTAATTGATTGCTACACTGGTATTTCTAACGAAAAAGAAGTTGATGAAGTGCGACATCAACGACTTATTTCTGTAGTCTCATTCGGTATTAATTACTTGATTTAGACGAAAACCTAAGAAAGAGACTTTTAAGCAATGGGAGGTCTATCATGTTCTACATGCGTAGCTTCTCAACTTGACAAATATTATAAGGGTTTGTTTGGTTAGATATAATGGATTAACAAAGGAACGTAATCGATGATGTAATGAAATGAATATACTAACTGAATGTGTCATTACTCTTTTATTAACTTATTTGGTTGTTATGTTAGAATGAAATATAACATTCACGCATATTGTTTGGTATGAAGCAATGAACGTTAGAAATGCATGAAATAAATAAAATATGACATAATATGATTCCATGTCGTAATGAAATGAAAAAAAGACTAAAGGGTGGCTATATAATGAAATTAGTGGTTAGAGACGTAATGAAATAAACCGATGAATAAACCATTTCATCACAAAACTCAAAACAAACAAAATATTCTCATTACATTGTAATAATTCATTCCATTCCAACTTTGATTCATGCATACTAAACGCTATGTAAATGAGCATTGATTGACATGATTAATTAGTATGTTTTTCAACTGTTTTTGAATAGGAAAATTCATATTCAACCAAGCATTACATCAGTACGTACTCTAAACAAATAATCGAGACCAATCCGTCATCATCCATTTTACTTATCTTTTCTAGCACCCAACTTTATAGTTTATCTCGTCATTGGTCCTAAATTCAAAAATGGTTCACATTTTGGTCCAAAAATATAAGTTTCGGTCCCTTTTTTGAAGTCCAATCCCGTGAATTTGGCACTAAAATTTTAAAGTTATTTATAAAAAAACAAATTCTGGGCACAAAAGAATAAAAGGATATGAATAATTTAAGAAGGAAAGTTGTTGTGACTGCTTGGAATTCAGTAACAGAACTAGAACATGGAGTTTGGATTTAGGATTCAGTGTATGTGTTCTCGAGCAGCGTGCACATATGTTTTTGGAAGTGTCCTCATATGTTTTAACGAATTTGATCAGAAAGTGAAGCATGCACATATTCTCTTTAAAGAGTGCACACATATTTTTAAATGATACACACAACTACTTTAACATGATACATTTTTATTTGAAATGTATTTCATTTGATATGAAATTTTATGTATACTATTTATGTTTGTGGTATGTTATAAATTTAAAAGTTCCATGCACATTTTTATGTTTTTGTTTTAAATATCAAAGATTAAAGAATGTACACAAAAACATATGTGCAATTACCATTTTAAGATAAACAAGTTTGATTTTAAACCATTGTACGCAATAAACAATGTAAATATACAATATTAAAAAAACCATATATGCACCTGATTTTTATGAAAACATGTATGCTGGAAAAAAATATAAAATTAAAAAAAATGATTTTTTTAATTTCAAAAAATTAAGGAGTTTAAAAAAACGTTTTTAATTAAAAATATGCTAAAAAGATAAAAAAATGTGTTTTACTATTATACCCTTTTAAATTAAGCAAAAATATTAAATAACACTAAATTCTTATTGATCAAAAGTGGTTCTGTAGGTTCTGTAAAAAAATGGTTTTATTATATACCAAGTCGATTGTGATTAGCCAACTAGCCACATAACTTGTGAAGTACAATGCATAAAATGACTTGATAGCTCGTTGATCTTTTGTCAAAGTTATCGAACTTTATGTTTTTGTGGACCAGGTCGTCATATAGGAGATGGAACGAATTAATTTTATTTATTTATTTACGAGAAAATAATAAATGGAGACACATAATTTTGAAGTTTTTATAATATGAGGTATAAGTAATTTTCCTTTTCGTCAACCCATTATACGTAAGTCTTGGCCAAAGGGGGGAATTACATATATATCCCTAATTTGCAGAGAAATTACATATATATCCAAACTAACTTAATTTTTACATATATATCCCTCATTTTGTTTCAAAATTACGTATATATCCTTCTTTTTTTAAAAATTCTCAAAAATTTCTAAAAAATTTCACAATATTGTGTATGTTGATGCATAAAAAAGTTATGAAAGAAGTTTTCCTAAAAGTGGATAGTTTTGCCGAAAAATATTATGAAAAAAACGTTTGTGCATTAAATCTTTTTTATGCATCAAAAAAATCGTTTTTGTACCCAACTTCTTTTGACTTTTTACATCAAAATTTTATTGCACATCATACTATAACAAGTTAAAAATTTTAGGCATTAATAAATTTTTGTACATCATAATTTCGTTTTGTGTGCATTAAAAAAATATAAAAACTCAAAATTAGAAAAACTTCATTTACAAAAAATTTATTGATTCACAAAATTTTATACTTGTTATATACTATGATGCACAATAATATTTCGATGAAAAAAATAAAAAGAAGTTTGGTATGAAAACGAATTTTTAATGCACAAAAAAATGATTTAATGCACAAACATTTTTTTAACAATTTGTTTTGGCAAAACTATCAACTTTTAGAAAAACTTCCTTCACATTTTTTTATGCACTAACATACATGATCTTGTGGAATTTTTTCAAAATTTTTCACGAATTTTTTTAAAAAGAGGGATATATATGTAATTTTAAAGCAAAAGATGGACATATATGTAATTTTCAAGTTTGTTTGGATATATATGTAATTTGTTTGCAAAATAGGGATATATATGTAATTCTCCCTAATAAATAAAGTACAAATACTAGTAATAAATAGTACTCCCTCCGTCCCTAAATAAGTGTCCACTATTGACTTTCAAAGTCATTCTTCTTCAACTTTGACCTTAAATTATTTTGATTGTGTTATATTATACTTGATGCAAAATATATGAATGGATTGTATTTTGAATGTATTTTCATTGGTATAATTTTCATCAAGTATTATATAACAGAAACAAAATAATTTAAGGTCAAAGTTAAAGAAGATTGACTTCGAAAGTCAATAGTGGACACTTATTTAGGGACGGAGGGAGTATTATTTTTGTAAGTCTTAACTCTTTACCTTAGTTAAAGGTGAATAGTTAGAATTTACCTAAGTAGTATTTTTTTATTATATATTTTATAGGTACGTAAAACTGCAATCAAAAGTCATATCTTCAACGTCAGGGGAGACAATGATAAAACAAAGCAAACTCCTACAAGAATGTTATCGGTCTTATAAAGTCAAATTGGGTCTTGTAAAGTAATAGGCTAGTCGGGTTCAACGGGCTTAGATTGTAATCTAATATTGTCCTTGTTTCAGGCTCAAAGCCGAAGATATGCCAAGCCCGACCCAAGTAGAAAAGCCCATAAGCCTACATGTTGGCTAGGGGTATAAAAGAAACCCTCTCCACACAAGGAGAGGGTGTTGGTTACATTTTCACACTTGTAACTCACCACTTTCTCTCTCTAATCTAACTTTCCAAGTTCTTTTTCATCTCTCTTCCTTTCTTTTCTTTTCTTCTTATAACCGGCTTATATAAAGCTTATTTGGGTTTGTGATTCGTAGTAAATCTATACACGTAATAATAAAATATAATATGAAAGAAAATTATCAAACTACCCTTGAGGACAAAGGTAGAAAGGAAAATCTTTACAAATATATATATTATACGTATATTAACAGGGAAGTATGATTCCCGGGTCGTTATTTCCCAACGATTTATGAAATTGAGACCACGTTTATTGTTCGGACAATGATTTGAATTGGTAACAAAGATTGATTTGATTATCTATTTATATGAATTAAAAACAATTAAAATAAGCAAATGATAACAATTAACCACGGAAATAAATAACAGGAAATTAAACTTTAACTAAAAACGTAAAACGGGAACCCAAAATGGCGATTAAAAACCCTAAATTTCAAAAATTAAACCTAGAATGAATTTTTCACTTTTAATAGACTCTAATTGTCTAAAAAGTGAGCTTAAAGAAAACTAGAACAAAAACGGAATTTAAAAGAGCTTAAAAACACGAAAAACGTGAACGGAGACGAATCCCGTTCTTTAAAAATAGAAATTTTGCAATTTTAACCCTACGAAAGCAAAACTAATTTTCCTAGAAACTTTATGAATAAAGAAAAGTTTCTAAAAAAGAATTATATTTTTTTGATTATTTTTCTATTTTTTTATAAATTTTTAAAGTTTTTAACTAAGAAAAATGATTAAAAATAAACAAATAATGGGAAAAATCCCAAAAATTCACGAAAAGTCCTAAATGATATAAGGTTTACTAGAAAAATAAGCTCGAGTGCACAGCTTATCGAATAAGCTACGAAATAAGCTTAGACAACTTATTAACTAAATAGGACTAAACGTATACAAATAATAAACTTTGCAAACATAGAATGAAAAAGACCCCAGGGCATGTTGGTAGCGGTGTGTGGTGTTGTGTTGTTATAAAGGTTGAGGATGTTAAGGTCGAGGGTTCGAGCCTTGCTCACCCCCGATTTCCATCTTACCTTTTTTTTTGAAAACTTATAAAAACAAAGTTTTAGAAAAGCTGGAAATAAGCACTTTTAATAAAAGAAACTTTTATTGAAACTCAAGAAATAAGCTGGAAAAAGCTTATTAAGACATAACAATAACTTTTTAAAACTTTAAACACTAAACTGCTTAACTATGAAATAAGCTAATATGCTTCTAACAAACTGAATAAGCTACAAGAACTGAAACTAAGAACCTAAGGAATAAGCAGAGAACTCAAATAAGCTAAAGGAATTGAGCTTAAAAATCACTTTCGAGAGGTTAGGGGTTCGAGTTAGGGTAAGGTTTATTACCTCATCCCATGTGGCACCATCTCATTGGTCCACATGGCAACCCGGCCCAGCCCATGACCCGACCCGAACCGGCCCATGACCCGGCCCCAAACCCGACCCGAACCGGCCCAAAACCCGACCTGACCCGGCCCATGACCCAGTTGGCCACCACCGTTGACCAACAGTTGACCCCCGTTGACCGGTGGTTGATTGGTGGTCCGGCGGTTGTTGACCGGTGGTCCGCCACCGTTGACCGTCGCTGGCCACCGTTGAACGGTGGTCCGGCGGCGGCTCCGGTGACGGTGACGGAACAGTGCCTATGCCACATGGCACCACTCAGGTGGTGTCACGTGGCATTCTAATGATTAGGTGTTAGGTGGCAGGTACGAGGTACCGTTCATCCGAAGTGGAAGGTATGAGGTGGCAGAGCATCCAATCAGAGCATGACACGTGTCATTCTGCGTGTCAGTCCGAAGTAGGCGTGTGTCAGTCCGAGGTAATCACATGGCAATAATGAGGCGGTTGGTAGATGGTGAAATGACGAAAATGCCCCCTGATCTAGTTATATGATTGGAAGATGGCTTGAAATAACAAAACTGCCCCTCTGGGGGTTGGGCCTATATAATCACGCACACAGTAGCTGAATTGGGTGTTAGAATTTAGTTTTATTTTCATAGTAGTGTAGGTTAGTTTTAGGAGTAGTGTAGTATAGTTTTTAGCTTATTGTAAAGCTTTTATAGCTTATTGTAATCAAAATTTTAAGCTTATTAATGAAGATGTTTAAGGTTGGTTTTTATTAATGCTTATTATTTTAATGCTTATTTCTTATGTTTATTTTCCTACTCATTTTCTTTTGCTTATTTCCAAATAAGCTCATGCTTATAGCTTACTTTTGGATCCGATCTCTTAAGCTTATATTCTAATAAGCTACTTCCATAGCTTATTTAGACTAGCTTATTTTATATTGTTATCGATTTAGAGCTTTTTGAGTGAGCTTATTTTAGCTTATTTTCGATTGCTTATTTTTATTCAAGCTTATTTTTATATATAGATCTAATCAGAAGACATCAGAGTATGAAGCTTATGTGTCTGGAGAGTCATCGTCTGAATAAGTTTTTCAAGAGGAACAAGCTCTATCAACTTCAGGTAATCAAGAGTAAGATGATGATTTTAATTTTTGGACTGACTCTTATGCTTCAGATGATGATGAAATACCAACGAAGCAAGTGTCACAAGACATTATGGAAGAAGTATTACTGACCATTGATGAAGCTAAGCTGAGAAAGATGGCTGATGAGATGTTGAGACAGAGATGTACTTCAGGAGATGAGCATCAGTATCACATTGATCAGATGAAGAATTTCTTGAAGAGTGACATTGTCTGGGAGAGTAGAAAAGAAATTCTTGTCTCTCCACATCCACGAAAGACCACACCATTAGTTCATAGCTGTCAAAAAGATCCTGAAGCTCCAGCGTTATCTCTGATTAATCAAGACCTTTTGTATTTGAAGAAATGAAATTCTGGACCCGAGAAGATAGTCTTGTCACTTCACAAGTTTCCTGCGGTTATTTTTAATGATAATGATATTGAAGAACGAACTTCCAGATGGGTGAATAAGTGTGTTCGAAAGTTTAATCCTTATGCTCGCTATGGTGTTGAACATTAGAAGAATCCTCATGCGAAGATTTTCTACATAAGGAAACAGTTGGAGCCTGCAAAACCAAAGGAAGAGGTTTATTCGAACTCAAAGATTATTCAAGCTATCAAGACATACTAGGAATTGGGTCATGAACACAAGTTTATCACAAAGATTGTCGTAAGAAGAGCTAATAAGTACCTAGTGTCAATAACTGAGCTAGACTACAAGAATCTCAATAAGAATGATATTGAGGACATATACTTGTTGATTATGAATGGCAAGGTGCCGGATTATGCATATACATGATTGCTATGGTCTTTATCAATATTCATTAGAAGTACAGTGATATAGGAAAGAGTGCATGACTTCTAACTTGGAATTGTAAGATATCAACAGAAGGTTAATCTCACTGCACCAACAATGACTTTCCCAGGAATTAAAGATCATGAAATGTTCTCTATCATCTATGAGCCTGTGCATGGAATTATTTACAAGAATAGCAAGAAAGAGAAACGGGTGATGAGACATTCAGAGATCCATAAGTTTTGTGATGCAATGTTAAATAGAGTGTTAGAAGGTCTGAAGAGTTATAATAATGATATCAAGTATGAGTATGTACAAAAAGATCTCACTAAAGATGAAGCAAAGTACTTGAAGTTGCTTGAAGAAAGATTAAAGCATCGTAGACTGATGAGAAGATGGGAGATGTTCATGAATAAAAGACCACTTGGACCACGAAGAGAACACCCTGAATAATCGACCCTTAGGGGGAGATTGTTAGAATCATTAAAAGTGTCAATTATGTGATTTTGTGTTATTTAGTCATTAGTCTTTCTTTTGTTAATGTCAAAGTAGTTTGTAATAAGGTGTATTATGCTAAAAGAATGAAATAGCATAATTACCAAAGTCTAGGGATTAGAAGTGATAAGTTAGGAAAATAAAGGAAGGGAAGCCTCCTTCCCTCATCTATAAATACCCCTCTAATCTTCATTAGAGGGTGATGGCTTGTAACTAACTCTTCCATTTTCCCTCCATTTTAATATCATTTGAAATTTGAATACTTGCTATCCTCTACTATTCTCTCTATGCTTTCATGATCGATATGTTTGATTCAAGATAAACGAGACCTATCAAGTGGTATCATTCGCCTATAGAGAATTAGAGTGATCGATTTGTGGATTTGTTACACGTTCGAGATGACGTTTGAAGAATTCGGTTGAAGTCTTTGAGCTTTCGAGATAAGGTTTGGCAGCAAATTCGAGTGATTGGACGTTATCGAGTGTAGTTTCGCATTTTCAGCAGTTCTCGGAAGTAGTCTTAAAGTTCTCGGAAGTAGTCTAGCATTCTCGGAAGTCATTATTTCTACTCTCGGTTCATTTTTCTTGAAGTTTTGGAAGATTCAGTAGTAATAGTTGTGTATTTTCGATAGAAATATATTGTAATAGATATATACGCATTTTCGGTTCTATCGATAATCGTATATTAGGTTCATTCTTAAACTCGGTTTTATCGAGTTTTATAAGGTTCACACATTTTCGGTTCTATCCAACGGTGAACATCGGACACGGTCCACGGAAGCGAAATAAAAAATGCAGTAGACAACTAAAAAGCCCAGTAGCATTTTCCATAGGAAAGAAAAATACACTGGACTAGGGAGACATGATGACGTATAATAGGCTCCTGGACCACAGATCCGGACCCAATAACCACCAGCAGGCTTAGGCCCATTAACCCAAGAAGATTAAAAGCAGTCTAAGACCAACCTTAACAGATATCCACACGGGACCGTGTCACACACACGTCTCGCGGCCAGCAACGAACCGTATCTGCAAGGACCATAATCCGTCCACAACCGCTTACCACTTCTCGACAAAATGGACACCCGTGATTTAACTAAACAAAGCAAAGAAGATCGCATGGGGAACTAAAATAAGAACGTCAACACCCTAAATAGGGATACCAAACAAAGTGTACGCTGACCCTGTCACTACGCTACAAAACATGACGTAGTCAACAAAGTTGACCCAACGATAACCACCCTATTACCCACCGGTTAATAGGATGAATCTCATTTCGTGACCCATGCGATCGATAACGACACCAGCCTATATAAGGAGTTACCAGAACACTCCTAACGGTATGAGTTCCGCAATCTAATTACACACATACTATTTATAGCCAATACTGATTCTCACGCCGGAGTCCAATCGCGGGACATCCCTCTTTCCATTTTCACTTGGTACAAATTACACCCTTCGCAACGAGCTTGTGATCCCCATCTCAAGTGAGTTGGCATTCAATAATCCATACTTTACTATTTTTGTACTAACAGTGTATTTTTTGTCGGGAGACAATAATTTTGGAACAGGGGAAGTATTTAACAATTAAAAACATACCCATATTTTTGTTTGAGTAAACTCCAAATGCACCTATGGCTTTGTCAACTAATTTACCAAACCCTTTTTATTAAAATCATTTCTATGTCAACTCATTCATTAACAAACAAACACACATAAATACACAAAACACACCAATGACAAACCTACATAAGCACAAAATAACAAGAAAATATAAAAAAATTCCACCATCGACGCTTGGTGGTGGGCGGTGGTGGAAAAACCGACGATTGGTGGTGGCAACAACGACGCCAGCTAGTGTTGGTTATTTTTGGGTTATATAACAAAGATAAAGATGAAAGTTAGTGTTTGGTTGTGGTGATAAAGGTCGAGGCGTCTGGCTATGGTGGTGTGTATCAAAATGACAATAATGCTCTCACATGTGACAATCAAAACGGCAAAAACATTCTTCATTTTAGACTCACGTTAACAGTAACTAGAAAACGTTTGCATCGTTCTCTAAAAATGTATATTTTCTAAATTTTGCTGACGAAGATATGTATATGAACTAACATATGTGACATAAATATAAACTGTGAAATTTGACAAGGGATAAAGATGTAAATCCAAGTGAAGTAGCTATAAGAGAGCACAATGTAGGGTGTTTTTCGTACGCCATTTGCCAAAAAATCACCAATTGCGCCGCCGTTCTGCACCGGCATCGACGGTATTCGTTCGTTCATCCGTTGGTCTACCCACTAGTGCCATTGTTTTTTTTTTTTGAGTAAGTGAGGTATTTGGTGGGGTGTTTCGTGGGACCTACATGCACTAATAAGTGTTATTACTAGAGAATGTATTTTAGTTAGGGGATAACTTCCCTACAATTATTGTAGCCAATTGGCTACAATCCCCACTAAAAATACACAAGAAATGACTAAGGGACTCGTAAACAGGATTCAGAGACCCGCAAACAGGATTCAGGGACCTACAAACAATACTTAGGGACCCACAATATTAGCACAAAATTGTAGCTAGTTAGCTACAATAAATTGTAGCTAATATTTCCCCTTTTAGTTATTGATGTGTATTATATTAAGATGATGTTGAGATGGTTCTAAGTTATCACATCAATAAGGTCCTGTTTCTTTTTGTTGTCCTGAATGGGTCTAGTTTCTTTTTATAAAAGAAAGAGTTGTTAATAAGAAGAGTTGTAAAAATAGTGTTTCCTTTTTTGCTTAATAAAACTTTTTAATAACAACAAATGACCCTTTTACCCTCTTTTCCTATAAACTGGAAAACACATACCAGTTAGACTAAGAGTACTCCCACCCTACCGTTTGGTCGGTTTCCACACGACCCGACCAAACCCCCCATTACCTAGCATTGTGACCGACCAAACCCACCTTGACCTTTTCATTTGTTTGGTCTGGGAGGAGACCAAGTGAATTGGGAAGAAACCAAACCATTTTGGGTGTTTGTGTGAGTTATTTTTTTTTGAAGTCTTATTTTTCTTATAAAAACCCTCTATTATTGTAATGTTTTATTTTAATTAATGAAATTTTAATTTTTTGTTAAAAAAGTGTCCGGTTACTTGTCTGGTCGGATTACAAGGGTTTGGTCACTGTTTGGTCTAAGAGAGAGAAAGCTGAGGTGGCGCTGATGTGACGATCACATTGTTTGGTCGGATTACTCTTAGTCTTATCATTGATAAAAAAACCCAAATGAATTGAAAAGCCCAAATCAATTAAAGAAATCCAAGTGCTTGCTTGCGTTGTGGAAAAGGAACATTTGTAAAGAATTCAAATCAGTTAGTAATGTGATTAAAGTGTCCAACACACCCAAATATATCTTCTTCCATATACCACTTTATAAACATAAAGTTAATTAAAAAAAACCCAAATCTATCTTCCTCAATATGAACGTAAGGGAGGACAAAATATCTGAAATTGTTAAAGTTTGATTGTTCTGGTATTTAGAATTGTATTATGAGTGTGGTGGTAGCGGGTTGTTTAGGTTTAAAAGAGCAGTGGTGATGAAGGTGAAAACGGTGGAGACTGCGGGGGCTGGTGATTGGTGGTGTGGTGGTTATAGTTGGTCTGGTGCAGTGGTGACTGGTGGTGCAGTGGTGGCGCGGTGGTGGCGACGGGTGATGCAGTTGTGAGAGTGTTTGTTTGGACAAAAGGAGGATGATGATATGGAAAAATGTTAACTGTGAAAAGAAGATAAGAATGAGGGTTATAATAAGCTAAAAAGAAAAAAAAAACGTTTCCTGTGTGTGGAGGAATTTGCTAGCAAACAGGACGTTAAGTAGAAAAGAAACAGGACATTAAGTGTTATTTGTAGAGCGATGCCCCTACCGCACCATGTTATCTCCCTATATATCAATTGACAACAAAAATGAATAATGCATCTTAAATTTTTACTTTTAACCTTATATTTTTACTCTTTTCTAACTTTGAACTATTTATTTGTACAAGCTGTAACTATTACAGTACTAAACAGGAATTCAAATTCATATCAAATTATTAGAATTTATGTTATCATGATAAAAATTTGTCTCAACCTTGTCACAGTGCACGGGTAGTTAAAACCTTGTTGGTGTGAAAACTCAAAAGTAGGGCTGAGTATGGTCCGAAAACCGGACTGATCAAGATTGGACCGGACTGAAAACCGATTTAGTTTAAAAGTCCGGACTGTAATGTTCGGTCCAGACCCGGGTTGGTCCGGTCCGGTCCAACAAGGCAATATGTTCGATCTGATCCAGTCCACAATATATAATTTTTAGCCCTGCTCAAAAGCACAAGAAAAAGGCCAAAAGTGAAGGGCGAAAAGCACCCTCAAATTAACCAAAACAACCAAACAGCCCCTGACATTCATCAAAAACCACAAAATCAAAACAGATAAACCCTGACAAAGCCCCCATCATCATCATCTTCAAAATAAAATAAACATGATGAAAGCTACATTTAAAGGAAGCTACGACCCAGATAATTCCGATGCCACCGGCTCCGTGGTACTTAACGCCGGAAACATTAACCTTCGTGCTTCCGTCACTAATGATACATTCGTTAACGGTCCCTCAATTAACGGCCTTACCTTATCCCTTGAAAGCCCTGGTTCTTTTACTGTCGATTATAACCTACCTAAAAAGGTAAAAAAAAAACAATTATTAACCGCTGTTAGTTTTTTAAACTTAATATTAATAATTTCACCTCTTTTAACTATTAATTTATCTATTTATTATGTGATATTAGTAAACAAAGCTTTGTTTGTGTTCGTTCGTTAAGAAAATGAGGTTACTCGTGTACATAAATATATCTATTTACAAAAAACAACTAGGAAAGAAAACTTAAAATAAAAAGGATGACAATTAACTATAACCATGTATTTAAGATGCATCGACTTAAATTACATTCATCTCCGGGGGCGGATCCTCAAAGTTATGGTCGAGAGGGCAAACTTTGATAATTTCTAAAAACTACACTACAAATTGGTGTGTGTTAGGGGGGCAAATTACAAAAATATTGAGATATTTTAGAAAATTTTCATTACAATTTTTTTCGCTAGGGGGCACATGCCCACCCGGCCCCCTTGTGTCTCCGCCACTGTGCATCTCTATTCAATGAGATGCATATCAGTTAATTTTGAAGTGAAAACGATGTAAAGTAGTACTAGCAACAAATTTGGGCCGCATAGGAAGGAAAATACATACGATGAAAACGATCGAGCATCACTATTTACTAACAAAAGCAACAACATTTGGCAGCCATAGGAAGGAAAATACATACGATTCACGTAACTTGATGAAATGAATCTGATATATGTATATGCATCTAATTTTTAGCTAGAAAATATATTAGGGATACATCTAATTGAAGTCGATGCATCTCTAATGTGTGATTATAGTTACTTCTCATCCTTCTCATTTTAAGATTTCTTCTCATTTGATGTTAAGTTTAGGATGTTAGTTATATTAACTCAGTTTCAGTTTTACCTTACTTTTCTGATTAATGAATATCATAATTATATTTATTTTATATGTGATATTAGGATATAAGATTTCAGTTTATGAATGCCTAACAATGTATTAACCACGGTTATATTTTAACTCACTTTCAGTTACTCTTTTAACTTGTTAGCTGAATGCTGATTAATGATTACTAAAGTTGTATTTGTTTGTTATGTTTACAATTAGGATGTGAGATTTCAGTTCACGAATACGGTTAGGGTTAGTGGAAGGCCGTTGAATTTATCGTATTCGCATTCGGTCTTCGGTAAACAAACGAAGTTAGACGGTGTGTTAATGTTGGATGAAAATAATAAGGTTTCGGCGAATTATGGTTTTGAGTCGGGGAACTGTGAGGTGAAGTATAGTTATGTGCATGGAGGTGTGATGACTTTTGAGCCGCGGTATGATTTTGGTGATAAGTCGTGGGATCTGGCTTTGTCAAGGAGGATTAGTGATGATAGTGTGGTTAGGGGTTCGTATCGGTCATCTACGAAGGTTCTGGGGATGGATTTGACCAAGAGTTCGTTTGCTAATGGGAGCTTCAAGATATGTTGGCTTGTTGAAAGTTATTTTATTTGGTTTAATTTTTATTTTGCTTGATTTAGTGACTTGGTAACGAGTTCAGCAGCTTACAGTTATAGGTTATATCCTATAGTTGTAATTAAAATGTCCCTACTTAAAATTTTCGGTCTGAAACAGCTGAAGCTAGAACGATCAGTAGAGTTATTATCAACTACTTGTTTATATGCGCCGTAATTTTTGTTAAACCATTCATGTGAGGATTCTTAATGCGTAGCTGCAGGATTTTTTAGTTGGTTTAGCATCCAATTGATTAGCTTTTGCGTGTTTTAACTAGGGGTTTACTCTGGGTTTGCTATGTTTTGGATCTCATTGTCAAGCAGCTTTTGACACTTGGTTCTATATGTTAATCCAGGTTTCTGCATCGGTCAATTTAGCAGAGGAGAAAAAGACACCAAAGATAACTGCTGAGAGTATCTGGGATTTTGAGATGTGATTGCTTCAACCAAAGAACAAAAAAGGGAAGAAAATAAAAAACAAAATTTGTTAGTAAGTTCCCTTTCTGTTAATTTTCTAAATAGTTAAGGCCGGGGTTGTTCTTGTATATATAGCTGCATAAATATTCATATGGGGACTCTTGATGAATTATTAAGGCTGAAATGGTTTTCTTTTTTCTGGAGGGCCACCTCTATCTTCTGCCATGCGTTTGAGCTATTCTTGTTTTTAGACAGTTTGATGTACATTAGCCTGTATCTTTTTTTCTAGCTTTTGTTATTTGAGCTGTTTACAATAGATAACAAGTGTCCATGAATGTATTTATATAAGATTTAAACTATCTAAATTGACTCACAAAGAGAAAATTTATGTTATCTAAGCCACTTGTATATAAGGGTTCTTGATGTGTAGAAAATGTGGACATAAAAAGTTTTTTTGTTCTGTTTTTCATTGAACGAGCAGTTTGTCCCTGTGAAAAAGCATGATTTACATCCTATGTACGTTGGATTTTTAATGCTGTATATTTGTGTAGAGCAACTGCTTGCAACCTTTCTTTGTGATTTGTATTTCGTTGCCTTGACCTCAATAGACAACTAAATGACTAATACAGAAGTAAATTGTAAGCAATAGAGTGCACTGTTGCTGAACATTTTAAAATTGGCCTGGATTCATATAAAACCAACCTGTCATGTCTAGAATAGGATAGAACAGATAGGAAACAGCAATTTGTTGGTCAGAGATGAGAAAAGTGAGTGTTATGTTGAAATTTGGGGAATGAATTTAGTCTATTCTCGTATATGAGATGAAAATACAATGGAGATGCAACTGCAGCTTAAAAAGTAATATCAGTAATGATTTGCTCAGCTCATCTCTGGTTGTGTATGTTAACAGTAGCCAGTGAACAGGCTATTTGTTTTGTAGAAGTTAACGTCTGGTGAGTTTATCTTCCTGTTGAATAAGTTTTTTATTGGCCAAACTGCATAATACATTATACCATGAGGCTCAAGTATTTAGAATTTTAATTAAATTATAACTTAATTAATAGAAAATCTGGTGTTTTGATTAGATTACCAAGATAACCTCATCAAAACAACCATAAGAGGAAGGAAACTGCTTGTCTTTCATGTTACCTATAAATATTGCTCATTAAGCATAAATGCTCTCTGTAAGAGCTCCATTGCATTGCAATATCTACTGCTACCCTTTCTGCATCAACTGAAGCTCCAAATAAAGCCTTCTCCTGTGAAACCTATGGTGTATATTCCATCCTTGCCCTCCATGTTACCGAGCCAAGAAGTTCTGGTACTTCTATGTTGTGCTTGTCCAGATAAACTTCCTTCGTGCACGAAAATTCTTGATCAACCTTTATTTAGAGAAAAAGGTACACACATAACGAGATGCATAATAATGTTGTATGCCGCATTCTAGTCACGGTTGCTTTAACCACGAGGCTACATAACTTGTAAAACTAGTGGCTAGGATTACCGAATCAAAATTCTCGACCTTTCCATCCATGATTTCCACACAGTTAGTTGTGAATCTTGAACTTCACCAACTACCTACCAAATAAAGAACCAGGCATGCATGTTAGTTAGTGACCCTTAAGAAATTGAAATTTACTGGGATTGATTCTTGGTGCTAGAGGTCTCAATATGGATGGTTTGGGCAAGTTGGGTGACAAGTAATTGCTGGTGTGGGTTGAAAACTGTCGGATTCGGTTGACCCGAAGTATTATGTCTAAACTTTCTGATAGTTTCTTTTCCGGAGTAATTATTACAGCAGTTATACTTCTAGTTTACTATATACTCGTCTGGAACACTTACCTCCATTTTACACGAACCACCCACGATTCACTCTCTGCATGCTTTTTTATTTTCTGTTTTACCTACTGATTAATTGAGATAGAAGATAAACTAGCCTACAATTCATACCCCATTCACCTGTCAACCGCAATTCCAAAAGTATCACACAAAATCACCCATATGCTTATTGTTTCCCATGTTTACCTTGATACTGGCCAGACATTGTATCCTCACCTCTAGATAATGCACCAATGTGTCCAAACTCTCGGGGTCTCATTTCCACATTGCGTTTTTGAATTTAAGAGGTCCATCTTTAGGTCTTACAATTCCAACTCTGCTTGTGTCTCCAAGAAGCAGCCAGGAAGACAGGATTAGGAACCAATTAACCGAGCTTAAAGGAATCAACTTTAGCAAACTAATTGCAAACCCAAAAGACAGACTGTCCTAATATGTTTCTGGGCAATATGTGCAGCGGTGCAGCTGCACAGATACATAAATCATCAAAAAAAATTATTATCCCAAATAAAGCATAGTTATCATTGGAAGAAAATAAAATAACTAATGTTTTTAACTTATGCCTTATTACTAAAGAAACTTGAAACCATGATGACACAAATTTAGGCTCATCTCCATACACGAGTTCCCACACCCAACAACCAAAACCTTTCTCCCTCTAAACTCTGCCCCATTCTTATAATTGCTACTATGCATCACTTTCCCTCCAAAAAACGATAACCCATCAAAGTCTGGCGCTGCTGGTGTTGCATTATCTCTGGTGGCTTTGATGAGACCGGAAAAAAAAAATACTCTGACCCATTAGCTGCAACCCGCCAAAAACGAGTGGACACATTGTAGTTAGCACTCTTAACCTCGTGTCCAAATATGGGCTGTATAGAGAAGTGTTTGGCATAAACATCTAGGTAAGTTGTAAACTGTTGCTTTGTGGGGTATACGGGTCACCTCAGGTCCGGAGGTAATAACGATGAGTAGTATCTGTATCGGAAATCTGTGCAATACCAGCTGACATCTTGTGTACGATGAGGTACGAATAGGCCATGACATGGTGCGCAACTAGTACTTGGTGCATATCGACAACCTAAGCCCCGAAAGCCAAGCCTGGTGCCCACCAACAAGTTAGTCATTGCCCCTAAAAGACAACCTCGTCTCCACAATGTTCGTGTCGTGGAGTCGAGCCCAGGTAGTATAAATGAAGCCCAAGTGGTTAACGTATTACAATGAAGTCGTTGACACCACGATTGAACAACACTTTCATACAAACTCCACAACTCACTTTCTCTCCATGTTTCTAAAACTCATACTAAGCAAATACTCATTCACACTGAAGCTTGGTCTCAGACTAAAAACCTGGGGCGAGCTAACGGTGTTTTGTTTTGTTTCAGCTCAAGAACGAAGAAGAAGCTCAGACCTCCGTAGGAGAAGCTCTAACCTCCAAAGTGATTGCAACTGAGAAGTACTTACAAAAATTTGCTTGGACAATATCACTAGCTTATTACTCAGTTCTTGCAATAGAGCACCCTCCTCAAGACCACAAGTCACATTTTGATCTTTTAAAAATCAAATTTACCTGCTAAATACTAAATAAGAAAAATAAACCGTGGTTGAAGCCGCACGGCATGTTCATGTAAAGAATGGGGCAAACATGACGACGACTCAAAGGATTGGAGTGGAGTAGTGGACCAATCATGAAGGGCATACTCCAGAATCCAGATGCTCTTGCTGCACATTATAGATTTGGCCTTACTGAACTCTGAAATTTATAGAGCAACTGTATAGCCTCATGTACTTGGCAAACTGGCATGTCATTGGTTCTTCTAAGAGGAAGTTATGAAGAGGCGTTATACAAATGTGGTTTTAAAACTAGACCAAACAAAAGAGCATAAGAGTTACTGTGTTAGTTATAACCAACGGGTCGCTTAAAAAGATGGCACGCTCTTGATATCTACACATGATTGGTCTGTTTGTTGATAATTAAGGATCTAGCAATTCACTGGTGAAGTGCTAGCGTGCCGATAAAAAAAGTCTTACGTTGGATTTTTTGAGTTCATCGTCATTCATTACACCAGTTTAGCTCTGACTCACCAACATCTGATTGGTTCATTACTTAGCAATGTTGCAACAGCTATTCGTGCAATTTTTTGTCCTCAAAGATGAACACTTACATCTCACCGAGTAAATTTACAGCACAAATACATTCTTATGTGTACTGATCTAAAACCACAAGCACCCAACTACCCATCACCATCTAAACATATTATTAATGAAACTTAAAAGCATCCACCCACAAATATAAGCATCAAGCCATCAATAGAATCCAAAATTAGTATCACAATTCAAAAACCAAAAATATCTACAACAAATTTGAAGTTCAAAATCAAACAATACCATTAGAAATAATTGCAATAAACAAATCGATGATTGTCTAAAGAGCAAAATATCATTCCATGGATAACAATTTGCATAAGAAAAATCAACCCAAATCTTTAAAATAACATTAAGCAAAACTAATGTAACGTCTCAATTAAATAGTTTGATATGTGTCACTAGGGTACCCCATATACAGAGTTCATTGACATGAAATCTCTTTTTAAAAGTTGTCCACCAGACCTTAGAGACGCAAGAACAAGATGAAGTACTGACCCACCTTCAATGTTGTATTCTTTTGCAGTCTTGTCATCAGCAAGTTGTTTTCCAGCATAAATCAGCCTGGAAAACACAAGTAAAAAATTATTAGATGTAAGGTTACCAGATTTAAAAGTAACACCTGCCTTACTCTCTACAAACAACCACAAAGATAAAACTCAAAACACTAAGCTATTGTTATATGGCAAACAGAAAACATGCTTTAACAATTAACACAAAATAGAAACTGCTTAACAATTAACACAAATAACTACAGCAAGGAAATCACTTTATCCACACTAATTGATACATAGGTAGTGAATAGTGATATGGTCCAAAGAAGATTAGCTACAAATTTTGAATGATACAAAAAGGTTGTCTGTGAAACCTGAATGTTAAACGTATAAAGCAACACCACACTTAAAAAAAAACTTAGGAGTACTGACAGAATGTGCCGTCTACGGGATCATCACACTTTACCACATTATAATGGACAACTAGTAAAGTCACGTCAAGGTTATCTATATCTGCAAGACTGCAACAACTAAAGAAACAAGTAAAACTCAGTTCATCTACTGTAAAGAGAGTTGACACTTTCTATCAGGATGCTAATGCCCACGCATGAAAGCAGGTGCATGCTGAAGGTCTAAATGGCGTGCACCCCAAAAAGGCAGAAAGCCAAGAGATTGAGTTTAAGAAGATGATCTATAACATTAAAGCCAAGAAATCAAGCCCGAATTCTAGGTGAAGACCAACTATAAGACGTAACAAAGTCTCTATTCACTATATCCATGTCATTCCAGCCTACATTAATTATTAGTAGAGTTTAGGGCTTTTCTATATTACGTCGTGCAAATCGCTCTTTGTCTCAAACTGATAGCAGTGAGATAAAGATTAAACCAAAGGAAGTATTTGTTCTTGTGCTCAAATCATATAGTTTAAATACACGTCTACATACATTGATACACGCCTGACCTTTTTAGATGCCAAACAGCCAATCTAAGCAACCTATTACTCACAATCTGCCACGGTGCATTTTCGGGAAGGAAACTTTCGCTTCCGAGTAACGAACCTCAACCAAACATATACACAGACTGTGCATATTTCAAATATAATAAAAAAAATTAGTAAAGATTCCAAAAGTTTATACTGAAAGATAGATACATACCTCTGTTGAACCGGAGGAATTCCTTCCTTCTCTTCAACTCTTTCCTTGATGCGGTCAATGGTATCAGTTGGTTCGATATCGATTTCAATTTCTTTACCAGTGAGAGTCTTCACCTTGATCATGGTTCCACCCCTAAGCCTTAGAACCAGATGAAGTGTTGACTCCTTCTGAATGTTGTAATCAGCAAGTGTCCGACCATCCTCTAATTGCTTCCCGGCGAATATCAATCTCTGCTGGTCTGGCGGGATACCTTCTTTATCCTATGAATCGAATAAAACGTATAGCAAAATGCCTAGTAATTTTATGTTTCTATAAAATTGTTGGCTGCACGATTTTTTTCAACAAAGACAAAACGGGTTCTTAATTACTCCATGTATGACCAGCTCTTATTACTAGCTACTTAAATGGTTCAATAGGAATTAAGGGAACCTTATACAAACATATTCGAACGATAAATTAGTGAAAGTTCAACTTTGATGAATTAAGTACTTAAGGACACAATTTTGACATGTTTTCTCAAAAACACCATATTTAATGTTACAACTTACGAGTCAACTTCACTAGAATGAGAAAAACTATTGCAAACCAGATCAACTGTTGGCAGTTAATAAATATGCTTGTGTACTAAGCCCTACTCTGTACATATCTACCTATACTGCATTCAAAACGTATAGCATAAATTCTTGTTAAATGGTTCAGTTAAACGTGCTGGGCACTATGTAGCTTCGCCTTGCCTTTGGGCCCGTTTAGGCTAAAATTCATAAGTGAATAAATGTTTATAGGGCCGAAAACCGTTTGATCTATTCATCTAAAGGACGTTGAATTATATTAATCTATTTTTTCTCAGCAAAACACATGTATAAATCATGGTCCATTAAGTAATCAAGGGGCAATTTCATATTTCCCCTCTTTTCACCATTAATTTCATATTTACCCAAACATGCATCAAAAGTGTGGTACATCATGCATTCAAATGTTGTAATTTGGGTATATATGAAATTATTGGTGAAAAGAGGGGGAGATATGAAATTAATCCTATAATCAAAACACTAAGTTCAAAACAAAAAACCCTAGTTTTACATTAAAACGCAATTCCATACATATAAACAGACATATAACAACCAACTGTACCATAAAAAACCAACATGAATACTAAAGATAAAAAGTAAAAATTAATACCTGGATCTTAGCTTTAACATTATCAATGGTATCACTGGCCTCAACTTCAAGAGTGATTGTCTTCCCAGTTAGGGTTTTCACGAAGATTTGCATGTTGAATTCTTGTTAGGTTTAGGGTTTTTTGTTATTGCGATTCTTAATCAATTGCAGATTTGATAATAGAAAATAATAATTGAATGGATGGATTGGCAAAGGGTTTATTTATAATGTTTTTGGTTTGTGGGTTTCTTGTAACTTTGTGTTGGGCTTCGATTTAATAGAAGATTCCAACTTTAAAATAACATACTTAAACATCTTTTATATAATAAAACAATTACATCATTTCGGAGTTTTTTAATAAATTGGACTAATCAGAATGCTTGATTTTGCCACGTAAGAAAAATCGTGCGATCTGATTGGTCAATAAAAAGTCAAAATTGAATCAATTTAGTCAAAATTAAATTTTTTTGCTGATTTCAGAGTTTTCTATCAGATTAAATCTTATATGAAAATAAATTGGACCAATCAGAATGCTTGATTTTGCCACGTAGGAAAAATCGTGCGATCTGATTGGTCAATAAAAAGTCAAAATTGAATCAATTTAGTCAAAATTGAATCAATTTAGTCAAAATTGAAAATTTTTGATGAAGAAATCTGATGGAGAAAAAAACACATAAAAATATATGTGTCAAATTTATGAAAACAAAAACTTGAA